>WBMZ01006687.1:0-91184 GCA_013400975.1 Atrichornis clamosus
GAAAGGAAAGGAAAGGAAGAAGACAGAAGGGAAGGAGAGATGCCATTTCCAGCTTCTGGGGATGCCTGGTGTCTCTCTGCTGCTGTTGCTGCTGCTGCACCTCTGTGCCAGGGCAGAGCAGAGGGAGGTGATGGCGGGTGGGGGGAGGGAGAAGAGGTGGTGAAGAGACAGATAAATATATAAATCCCACACAAACTGTTAAAATCTGCTCTGAGAGTCAATTTTGACTTTTAGGCTCATGAACCATTAATAAAAATCTCCTTACACTCAAATGGCTCTCAAATGCCGTGATAGCGGATTACAAACTCCTAATGGAGATACTCTATGATCAAATATTCTCTAAGCACCAAGGTCTAACATCCTGGGGGTGGCCAGGCCACCTGATTATCAGCTTATCGGAAAATACTTCTTAGTGTGGGATGTGCCGAAAAGAAAGAGTCTTCCTCGATGTGCTCCCTTCCCCATTCTTCCTTGAATCAGGTTTGGGATTGGCATCACGTGGGCTGGGGACCATAGGATGCCCTGTGGCAATGATGTTCCCACTCTGTCATCGGGCTTGTGTCTGGTTTCTGCTTCTTCCTGTTAAGAGATGTAGAGCTGGAGGTCCCAGAGGGGCTTCAGGCTCCCAGAGTACAGAGAAAACACCTTGCTAGGTCTCAAATACCTCCTGGTGACACTCAGCCCTCACTAGGACCAAACCACTGAATGCGATGTGTAATTACACGGTAATTAAATTTGGAAGGCTGAGGCAGCATCATTACAGGGAGAGAGAGAGGAGAGGAGAGGAGAGGAGGTACCTCTGTGAGACCAAGGCCAGAGCTCCCCACAGAGCTAATTGCTGGGAGAACTGGACTGTAGGTCTGTTGTTTTCTGTTGTTTTTCCAAGGAGGAGCTGGTTCTCTCCCTGCCTCGCCTCACATGCTCACAGGTAGGGACCCTGGTATTTATTCTTCTGTGGATGCTGGTAATGAGACCTGCTGATGCTTAGAAAATGCATCATCTAACCCAGTTTGGGAGCCCTGTGCCCTGGGAGGGTCTGGGATCAGGCTGGAGAGGCAGGAGAGGGCACGAGGGAGCAAGAAGGGCAGCTTATATCAAAAAATACATTTTAAAAGTCCTTTCTGGACTGTAACATTCCCAACAGAGACTGTGTTTTGTGTGTCTCCCTCATCACTGACACCAGCTCACAGCCTGCTGGGGCATGATTTAACTTCCGCTTGGCTGAAGTAATGACACAGGAGAGTTTTCAAGACTTGGAGCATTTTCGGCTTTCCTAAAGGAGGTTGTGAGGTTGGGATGTCAATGCCAAGCAGAAGAACTTTCCTCCTGACCTGCTTTGATTCACTTGTGACTTTTTGGCGAGGCTTGGCACATGCTTTGTGTTTCCAAGCACCAGCCTTGGGATGCAGGGAAGGTGCCCACACTGGGCTGCCTTTCCCAACCTTCTCCTGCCAGAGGGGAGAGGCAGCTCCAGTGTTCACCCCGTGTTTCCCAGCAAGGCCAGGTCCTCCTGCATCCTCATTTCCTTTACAAGTGACAAATCACTTTTGCTTTCAGGCAGATCCAAGCAGAGGTGAAGCTGATTTACCTCCTGATGTTGCTGTTAAAAGCAAAGTGTGCCTCCATCCTTGCAGTAACTGTGCCCTCTCTCTCACTGATTTGTGGAGACCCCACAGGCCACTCTGTCTCCTCTGTAGGATGTGGGGCTGCAGATTTTATCCCTTGGGATAATCAGGCTCCTCTCCATTAAGAAAATAAGCGGAGCCACCCCCCAGGGAAGCCTGTCTGGGGAGCTACTGCAGGCTGGTTTAGCTGAGGGTGCTTGCCCAGGGACTGAAGAACTGCAGACAAGGAACGTGGTGAGTTGTGAGGGTGTTCATTGCTTTGTGAGGGTGCTCGTTGGACCGTGAGGGTGTTTGTTGAGTTGTGAACATGTTCCTTCAGCATCGTGCAGGAGGCACGAGCCCCAAACAGCCCTGAGAGCTGTGAGGTTGCAGGATCTGGGGTGATGGAACGCTGAGAAGGGTGATGGAACGCTGAGGTGGAACTCAAGCAACTTCAGCCCTGGGTCAGTGGGGGAAAAAGGGTGGGGATGTCGTCCCTGAAACCCTGGAAAACTCCAAATCAGGTGGGAGAGGAGACCTCTACTGAGATGGTGTTTTCCAGTCTCAGGATCTGGCTTTGAAACTGAAAGTGGAGGATTAGAAAGGGTTCAGGAAGAGCCAGGAAAGCAACTCAAGGAGGGATGAAACTGCTTGGTGAAGTACCTGGGGGCATTCTGTCAATATATGAGTTACCCAAGGGAAGGCTGAGATGCTGTAAGTATTTTTGGTGAGGGCAGGATATCTCCTTGAAGACAAAAGCATGTGTTTACCCATCTGGTAGGAGTATCCAGGCTGACAAGTTAAAATGAGATTCATCCAAACTGGCCATCTGAAAAAAATAAAAATTAGCATCTGAAACAAACCGCCTTAGGGCATGGAGGCTCTGCAGGGTTGTTTAAGTGTTACAGTCAAATACCCTTTTGCCTTCCTAAAAGTCATGCAGGTGGTACTTGCCCCTGTCCATAATTACTTAAAATATATTATGGCACATCTTTTGTGGTAACCATCCAGGTTACTCTGCTGTTTCAGGACTATGTGCAGGACTTTTGAAAGGATATTCACCAGATGGTTCCTGGGGAAATTTGCATCTGGATCCTCTCTGGCCACGGAAAATCGAACACAGCTGGTGCAGGAGAGGGCTGAGAGCTGGGCACGGGGGATCAGGGCACCAGTGGTACAGGTGGCCTGTGCTGCTGGGGTTTGTGCCATGGCGGGACCTCTGGGCTAAAGGCTGGTCCAGGAGAAGTGTGACAGAGGCCTGGAACGCTGCTGGTGTCCGACCTTGCCCATCTGCGTGGAACAGGCCATCTGCAGGGGAACAAGGACACTCCCCCGCTCCTGTCACAATGCTGGGATCTCTAAGGTAACCCAGTGCGGGGAAACACCGTGACAGACTTTTCTGTAGCAGTGTGAGTCAGCCCTGCTGTACCTCTGATCCTGCTGTTTTCCTGTGGCTGCTCCCCCCCTCTCCCTCTGCCCCTCTGCCAGAGGGACTGAGGACACAGTGCCAACCCCTCCAGGTGTGCAAACTCTCCACCTCCTTTGGCAGGTACTGCCAGGGGCAGCCCACACTGCTGACGGCTGCCAAAGCTCCTTCCTGACTCACGGTCTCCCATACCAACAGCAGAGAGGTGACTGCAGAGGAGGAGACAGCAGGGACAGCTGAGTCCCTTTCCCTGTGTTTTGAGAGGAGCCTTCAGCATTTTCCAGGGTGCCAGTGCTTGAATGGATCATCCAGGTCTGCAGCAAGACTGCGACATTGAAAGGGATGGTGGTGGATTAATTGCAAATGAGTAACAAGCACAGTGCTGGAGCTATTTGGAATTTGTTGGGAACGACTGTGCCGATGCAGAGTCACCCTGTGGCATCACACTAAAACCAAAATTAGAGCCTTGTATTGGTGCAGACACACTCCAGTAGCCCCTATACGTCTAATTTCCCAGGGAAAACCCTAGTCTCTGACATTTCACTTTATTTTGATGGCATTACTGGCCAGTGAGGGCCCGTTGAGGCTCCACTCACCACCTACCACCGGGTCAGGCTGCAAGAATCAAACACAGAAAGAGCATTGAGCAGCACCCTGGGATTCCAAGGGACATTCAGGTCCTTCCCTGCTAGGGTGGCTGTGCAGCACCCATTTCTCACACACCTGTCCTGGGGCCTGGTCACGATGCAGGAAGGTCCTCATGGCTCAGGAGCCGCCTCCGAGGCTTTTGTGTTTCTGTCTGCAGAGCCGTAATTGCCTCAACCTTTGCACAGATATTGCAGCAAACACTTGTTATTACTTGGCCACAGCCTTTAATATTTGCTGCAAGAAGATGTCTGGTCCTTTGTAAGATTTCTGCGAGGCTGAGATTTCCTAAACTCAGGAGCAGAGGGTGTCCTTAGCCTTGCTGGGATGGGGGCAAGTGGAGAGGTTGGTGGTCCTGCACCAGGCACAGCCCCTCGATGGAGCACGGGGCAAATCACAGAACCCTGGGATGGTTTAGGGTGGAAGGGACTTTAAGGATCATCCAGTTCCAGCCCCCCTGCCATGGGCAGGGAATCAGCTGTGTCTGGCACTTGGGCACAGGGGATTCGAGGTGTTGGAAGGAGATGGGCTGAGCTGGGTGGGGAGAGGGAGTGTGAGACAAAAATCAGCTGAGTGACCCCCCCGGCAGCACTGAAGGTCTCCTGATAACCACAGAATCCAGGGATACTCATGGGCTCAATATTGGGAATCTGTGACTGCAACTGTCCCCATCAGTATTAACAGCCAGCCTCATTAATAGGCAGTGATTAGATATTACACAGAGTCAAATCACTCATGGACACCGGGCATGATGTGCTTAGCTTTTATTTGCCTTCAGATCACGGAAATCCACACCGGGGATAATTCTGGATCCAGCCACACCAGCCCGTCCTGGGAGCTTTAAAATTGCAGCAGTCGCAAGGCTGCCCTTCGGTTCCCAGTGACTTACACAAGAAGCCAAACACAGGAGAACAAAAGGACAAACGGAAAACTGGGGGTTCAGGCTGGAATTCAGACCTTCTTTTGGTTTGCACCCAGAGCAATGCCACGGAGTCAGCTTTCCTGTGTCAGGAGAGAGGGGAGGGAGGGGGCTGTCCTGATTAGATCTAATTTCCTTACCTGTTTACTGTAGGCATTTGCATAATGATCACCCTGCAAAGAGTGGTTAGCATATGCTAACACCGATTCTTGCACCCATTAAAACACAAACCCCAGGCAGGCTGCTGCTGTTTACAGCACATCTCTTCCTCCTGATTGCATCCCAGGGGATGCGGCCAGTGGTGCCCCCACTACCTGAGGTGGCTGGAAGCCTCTTCCAGATGTCATCAGGACAGGATGCAGAGAGATAAACACAAACTGGTTTATTTTCACCCACAAAGAAAAATCAGAGGGCTGAAACAGACATCTAAAGGTCTTTCAGGAGCTGAACTTGATGATCCTTGTGGGTCCTTTCCAGCTCAGGATATTCTGTGATTCTGTGTTGCGTTTCCCAGTTTAGTTCCTTGTTCAGTGTTGGAAGAAAGTGATTTCTGCAATACTCCATATTTCCAGACCAAGCACTACTTTGGCAAGAGCAGCTGATAGATTTTGAATCAAGGACAGTGGTTCAGTCCTGCCCAGTTACTTGAAGCCAGCAGGATACATCTTTCACCAGAACTTTCACCAAAACAAATCTTCATGCAGAGCGTGATGATTTACAGATCCTCACCCTGACCTGGTGGGATGTTGAGCTTATTTGTAAATCACTTGCTTTCAGTGAGGACAGGCACAAGTGTGCCATTGTTTTGGAAGAGTTTCTTGTCAGCTGAGTGACAAAAAAAAAAAAAGATAAAGGAGAGGGATGCAAGGCAGACAGGACTGTGCCATTGCCAAAGGGTGGCAGAGGATTGCAAGCTTTGAGGAGCCAAGCAGGGAGGTGTCAGCAAACAAACCCAAGCTGGTTCACCTTTCAGCAGAGCTGTTCATCACTTTGCTTTGATAAAGAGGGTCCTTCCCCACCTCCCCCTTTCCAGTGTCTCCCACGTGTGTTTTCACAGGTTGGCAGCAGCCACACAGGCTCCTCATGCTGAAGAGTTTTGTTCCCTCCACAGGCACATCTTTTCGATGGAAGCATTTTAGTAGCCTGGGTGACAATGATAGCATAAAGGCCAATTGCACGTGGTGCTGGGCCAGCAGATCTCTGAGGGAACAGAAATACACAGGGAATAGGCAACCACCTCTCCCCTGGGATGGAGCAGCCCAGCACATTGCAGTTTCTCCCCGCTCTGGGTAGATTTGTTGGTGACAAATTCACACCAGCTGCTTCTTGTCAGGCAATATTCTGCAGAAACTGAATAGTCATAGAATGAAGAAGATGGAACAATTCAAATTTGAAGGGACCTCTGGGGGCCTGCGGTCCTAGATCATGCTCAAAGCAGAGTGAACTTCAAAGTTAAATCACATCGCTTTTGTCAAATTTTGAAAATTTCCAGGGATGGAGATTCCTCTCAGGTTTCTCTGCTCCCTGTGTGGGGACTTAACTGCTCACATGGAGGAGAGTTTTTACTGTCTGGTGTCTGTGATGGAGAGGGAGCCTGAGGGATCAGTGTCCCCTCCTGCACAAACCCAGAACTCCACCTGAGTGAGGGATGATTTGCCCCAACTCCCTCAAGCACTGCTCTCTCCTGCTTTGTGCCCACATCGCAGAAATACTCCTCAGAATCCTGGAATGGTGTGTGTTGGAAGGGGCCTTAGAGATCCTGTGGCTCCAACCCCCAGAAACCTGGATTACCCGGTGCTAACCCCGGCTGGATGTGAGAGTTAAGGGTTTATGGGAAAGCCAGTTGTGTGCAGAGGTAGGACCAGGGGATCTTTGGCTCCGTTCTGTTTCATGAAGCTCTGAAGCCCCTTTGAGCAATCCCATAGTGTGTCCCCTGGCAGGGACACCCACCTCCAGCCAACTCCTTTGGCAGCTGCTTCTGGGCATTGTCCTCTTGGACACCCCTCTCTTTCACACCAAACTTGCTAATGATCCTTCATGGTGTCTGGAAGTTCTTTGGGACATCTTTGGGACAGTCCCAGGGATTCCCATCACACTGCACTGGCCCAAGAATGGCAGAGATGGTCTTGGAGAGTTTATCTTGGAGTGGCATCATTTTCTCTGGGTTCACACTTCCCAGGAGTGGAGGCACTGAGGTGTTAAGTGACTCTGGTGCAGAATTTTTTCTTTCTGCTCTCTGTATCTCACACAGGCCCCTGATGCTGCCCTTCCTGGTTGGAGGCACTGCTGTGGGGTTGTTTCTGCTGCCCCACACCCAGTCCCAGGCCCTGGCCAGTCCTCACAGGTGAGCCTGTGCCTGTGGGGTCTGCAAAGCAGAGTTCCCACCTCTGATGTCAAACACCACGCACCTCCCCTCCTCTTGATTTTGTGTAACAAACAGTATCTCATTCTGCTGGGGTTCCCACAGTTCCTCAAATACCTTTATCAGCTGCTCCAGGATCCCTGGCAGGATTCCTGGAGATGCTGTTTCGCTTGCACCTCTTCCCTTTCCCCCATGAGCCTGTTAACATTTCTGCTTTCTTATATTCATCCCCATGGTCAGCTGCCTATGCATCTGCTTCCATGCCTGTGGGAGGCTGTCTGTCCAGAAATCCAGCATTTTCAGTGGTCTGAGCCCTGCCTCTTTGCTTTCTTCTTTAGTTGTTGGATGTTTTCCTGTCTGTCATTATCGTGGAAACACAGAATCACAACGTGTTGTGAGTTGGAAGGGACCTAAAAGATCATCTTGGACACTTCCAGGGATGGGGCAGCCACAGCTTCTCTGGGCAACCTGTGCCAGAGCCTCACTGCCCTCACAGCCAAGAATTCCTTCCCAGTATCCCGTCTAACCTGCCCTCTGCAAGTTTGAAGCCATTCCCCCTTGTCCTGTCACTCCATCCCTTGTCCCAAGTCCCTCTCCAACTCTCATAGAGAACCCTTAGGCACTGGAAGGGGCTCTGAGGTCTCCTCAGAGCCTTCTCTTCTCCGGGTGAACACCCCCAGCTCTCCCAACCTGGCTCCAGAGCAGAGGGGCTCCAGCCCTCGGAGCATCTCTGTGGCCTCCTCTGGACTCACTCCAGCAGCTCCAAACCCTTCTCATGATGAGGGCTGCAGAGCTGGATGAAGAAGCGACAGAACAGCTCTGTGCTTGTGGTAGAAATGGAAATCTTAGCATTCTTGATTTACCAAGAAGGCACGGAGACGCTGTAGGTAGGACTGGCTCCCTGTGGGCTGAGTTTGGAATCAGCCAGATGTCTCAGGAACATCTCAAGTCTCCAGAGGTGAGCTGCTGCTGTGCAGTTGGAGCTGGTGGTTCAAATTCTACACCTCAAAAAAAGAGGTAGCCCGTGGAAGCTGCTTTTCCCCTACCATCACTCCACAGCTGCAGGGACTGGTGCAGGAGCCCAGCTCTCATGCTGGAACTGCACGTTGTGCTCTCATTATGCAACCGCTGTATTTTAATAGAAACCTCTTTTTAGGCAGTCTCAAAAACAGTCGAATTTTTTTTCCTCCTTCTGTCAAATGACCAACTTAATAATTCACTGGTTGTGCTGGGATTAGGCACTTTGGGCCACACTCTGGATTTCTTATCTTTAATGTAGTTCTCGACGACAACTTCTGCACTTAATCCCCTGACAAAACTCCCTTTGATTCCCGCGACAGTCGCTCACAGAGATCAAACACAGAACTCTGCTCTGTCAGGTAGAGCTGGGCGAATATTTTGTGACAAATAATTCACCCACAGCCTCTCTCCTCATTTTCCGTGCACAAATTGTCCATTTGGCTGAGGCTCGGGGCTGCTGATGGGTTTGTTTCTGGCTGCACAAGCCCGAGTTCAGTGATTTGCTCATGAGGAAGAGCCTGCGAGGACGTTTAAAGAGCTCCAGTGTTTTGTGGTGCTTTGACCTCGCTCAGCATCAGCTTTGGGCTGAGCCCACCTCACCCCACAAGTGACATCAGCACTCGTGAGTCATCCCCTTGTGTTTCTGTTCCAGGCTGGAGGAGCACTGACTCTCTGAGCCCAGACTTGCGGTGCAAATAATCTCTCGCATCACCTTAAAATTTCCTGTTTCAGGGATGTGCTGTAATGTATGCGTCTTATAGGAGTTTTATCACTTCCCTCCAAGAATAGACTCCAAAACCCCAGCAGAGGTGAGACAGGGATGTGCAGAGATAAAGGGACCTGGTTTCCATGTGGGATCGTGTCTAGCAGGGACAAGGGGCACCCACCCCTCCGGCAGCACTGCCCAGGACTGTCTGCACCCCACGTCGCATGAGCAGAGAGTGAACACACACCTCATTTTAACCTTTGCATTGCTGTGGTCCCCATGCCAGTTTAACCATTTAACTGAGGATTAATAGCCTCTGTGTGTGTGTGTTACATTAATGCTATCAGGCTGCTTAAGGTAGAGAAAAAATGAGGAGTTAGTATTAATTAGAAATTAGTTCTGATATGGATTGATTTGAGTAATATTTATGACTGTAATTTTACAGGCAGGAATGCTTTATCTTGCAATTTGCATCAACTTCAGCTCTTTCTCTTCCTTTTAAAAAAAAATTAAATGCCTGAAACTCTCAAAATGCACCAAGGTGGGAACTTTAGGGTCTCCATTTATTTTCCAAACAGCCCTGGTAATGCCTGCAGGGAGCAGAGAGCAGTGCTGTCTTACCAGGGCCCACAGAGACGCTTCATTAACCCAATTAAGCAGGTGGATGGAGAGGGTCTCTCTGATAATTTACACCTTACTAATGAAGTGTGTGACTCTTAATCTCCTCCAAACAAGATACACTCATGAAACACTGGTGCAAGGAAAGGGGAAATTAATTAGGTGAAAAAACTATGAGATTATAGCAGAGGGATTCCAACGAGGCAACTGTAACATGGCTGGTGATTCATTTGTGCCTGTCTTAAATTAATGTCTGAGCTGTCAAGTAAATAAGACCCAGCATTATTTTGGCTTAAAAGACATTCTCACCAGGCCTAGCACGAGGCACCTTGTTTTACTACATGACACACCTTTTTCCATGCCCCAGCTGCCCGAACGACCCTGAGGTGAAACAATCCCACTCCGAGCAGAGTTTGGCCTTTTCCTAAGGTGTCTAGTGGAGGGTTGGAAGAAGCTACGTATTTTATGCAAATATTTTCATTTATGCAAATGTAGTAATAGCTTTGTGTCACATAAATATCTGCCTGGCTGCCAAGCTCACGTTTGGGTCGTGGAGCTGTGGCTGCCCCATCCCTGGAAGTGTTCGAAGCCAGGTTGGACAGGGCTTGGAGCAACCTGGTCTTTAAGGTCTCTTCCAACCCAAACCATTCCGTGGTTCTGTGAAATCATGTTCAGCAGAGACTTCTCCTTGCCTCCAGTGGCACTGGAAGACCCTTGCACGAGTCCCTGTCCTGCTTAGGGGCTGGTGGGTGACCTCCCCAGAACTGGGTGTGAACCCGACTCCGAAGTCTGTCCATTGTGTACCCAAGAGCCCGTAGCAGACACTGCTCATCTTGTGGTCGTGTATGACCTCTCGGCCTCCAGGGAATGGGGCCTTCAGAGTGCAGAGAGCAAAATGCTACCAAAATGCATTTCATCACTTCAATTGAAATGCTGGCCACTGAAAGATTCCCAGAGTAGCAGATCTGAGCAGATTTAGCATTGGAAATTGTATTTTGTCCTAAAAGGAACTCAATGAATCCAAGGATTTCAAAGCTTTAGGCAAACATAAATTAAATCAGCAATTAATTAAGCACTCCTCATATATTATGATCACTCGGTAATGCCAACTGCGAACGTTCACAAACTGCGAGTCCAGCTCCCCAAAATTATGAGATTGGCTTAAAAAATCAAGAGATTAAAACCCCAAATTGTTGCATTTTCTTTATCCACCATCTGGCTTCTCAGCCTCTAGGGTAAACATGCCTCGTGTTTTCAACTACAAGGGTGAGCCACTGACTTAAAACCATGAAAACTGAGATCCTGGTGCTTCATAATGACCCAAACAGCTCAGACTTTTGGAAAAATACTAAAAATCCTAAGATTGATTATAAAATCAGAAGAATTTGCAATACTGATCACTTGTAACTAAAATGTATTTGGCTCAGCAGCTGTTTCTGAGTGCAGGAATCCAATTCAAGAGCTGCTGGAGAAGGAATAACAAAGGCTCTCCTTCCTAATCAAGACTGCAGGAGAATTTAGGTGGATGAGGTACAATGACAGAGGCAGGATGTCGTGTTGCTGGAATTTAGCCAGGGCGTGACAGATAAACACATCAGTCCTCCTGAAAAGTCCTCTGGGATTGTTAATTATTACAAATAATTGTTCCAGTCTCTCTGGGAGATGGTTGAAGGCAATACCACAGCACCGGGCACTGGCCGGGGGCGACGGCGTCGTGCGGAGCCACGGATGTGGATGCCACCCCCAGGAACCCCTCTCCCCCGGTCCCACAGCCCTGACAGACAGTTTGTGTCAGGAAAATCCTGTCTCAGGCTGATCCGACTTAGCTTGTGAGACAGGGCCATTTTGGTGGCAGGGCTGGCAGCCACCGCATTACTGTCTGGGGAAGAATTTACACTGCAGTGGGAATGGCAAATTATCTGGAGGGAAAAGTAGCTGCAGCAGGGCCATGGCTGGCCAAAACCAGGAAAACAGATTTCAAACTAATGTAAACAGCTTGGGTTTATCACCGGGTTTGCAGGTTCAAAAATAAATATCATCGTTTCCGTGGTTCGAAAGTTGGTTATTTTCTACTGACACTTCGAAAATGTGGTTTTCCAGTGACCTTGAAAACCACTTTAAATATATTTTTCAGTAATTTAAAAACCTGAGGTTAATAAAAGAGAATCAGGGAAAGAAAGGAAGTTTCATTTCTTTAAGCGGGACTATTTGTCAAGGACGGGGAGATGAACTTGCAGCCACCTGAGCATCCAAGCAGATGTATTTTAGAGAAAACCAGTCCTAATGTCTTCACCACAGCAGGAGCCTTTGGGCATCAAGAAGCTGTTTTCTCCAAGGAGGAACATTATAGCAGTGCTTAGGATAGGCTCTGATCTTTGCACCTAAACCTATTTAAAGTGACATTAAGGGTTTTGTGCTGCTATGAAATTACCTTGGGCCAGCGAGAGCCCTCGCTGGCTGCACGCTCCACGCGCCGCTGCGGGAATTGAGGCACAAACAGGTTGAGCTATGGACAAATTCATGCAGTGAGCACCAGCCAGGGCTATTTCAGCAAAAAAGATACAGCCTCTGACTCCTGAAGCTCAGTGCTGCAGGGAATGGAGGTGATAAGGGGGAGGGCTGACCTCGTTTTAATGGTTTTTCTCTAAGCATCTCTGCTAGATGGACCTTCAGGCCAAGCCACGCATGGTCACTTGTGTCCCTGAGGATCCCGCCCCAGTCCCAGCCCAGAGATTCATCACCAGGAGGAGCTCCCAAACTCACAGGGCTGTGGGCAGAAGCAGTGCAGGTGCAGAAGAATATGGGTTAACCTGCCTTGGACCTCAGGATGCTTCGCTCCACTTGGACCCATTCCCTGCTTTCCAAGTGACGTTTGGGTGTCAGATAAAGCATTTCCAAGGGTTCTGCTAAATAGGTGTCTGTGGCTCAGTACTGAATGTCAGCATCCATAAATGGTGTGTTTCTCACTTTGGCAGTGCCCATGTCCTCACGATAGAACCAAGCACTTTATCAAGTTGCTTTCTTTCTCCAAAAGATGTGCCAGCAGGTCACGTACAGGTTAAATATGGCAGCTCTCAGGAGCTGTTTTATCCTGTGTGCAAACCTGGTTATAAAGCTTATCAAGAAGAGAGGCTTGGTATCACAGTCTAGTACTCATAATTAATCCTGGAGACAGCACGGATTTAGATTCATTGGGGCTGACTTCAAATTAAAAAGTCACTATTAGCATGTGAAACAGACACCATATGTTATGTATTAACACTGTTGAGGTTACAGAATGTTGTGTAGTTTTTGTTTCAAGTGAGATAGGTATAGATATGTCCTTTTCAATGTGTCTCTGACATAAAGGAGTCTCCATTATCGGTGGTGGAAGGTGTCTTTACAGAGATCTCTAAGCCAGGATCCATTTGTATGCAGACATCCATTGAGATGTGGTCCTTGTTTGCACAGTTATTTGTACTTGTAGTTATAAAATTATACTGATTTTATGTGTATTTTATATGATATTATTACAGCTAAAATACAATACTGATCAGTACACACACCAGTCAAAGAGAAAAGGCATACACACATCAAAATATATATTTACACATATAAATAACTCAAAATATAGAGGGAAATGCTGTCGAAGGATATATTTGGCAGCATCCTGTAAAACCTCATTGTATGGGGAGTTAATACAATGTTCTCAGTGTCTCCAGTCATCTGAAATTTTAGTTTAAAGTTTTTGCACAATCACAGCCAACATAAAATGCAGCAGGAAATCGCCATTAGTCAAATGTGGCCGTCTAATCCCACTGCAAAATGGAGCTTTTTCATTTTTATCCCGCCACGGGTTAGTTTGTGATTTCATATGTCAGATACATCAATTCTGCCAAGGAGAGAAGATGGGGAAGAACAAATTAAAAATATAGCCTCCTTTGCTTCGGGGGAAGTAGGGAGAGCAGGTCTTTGTAGGGAACAGCAATAATGATCTCATTTAAGAGACTTTCTGGGTTTGATTCTTCGCTGCCCTTCCTCATAGTTAATTACACCCTGGCAAATTGAGGGCCTAAGCAGCAAATCCAGATGAACACGTATTCACTCTTTTCTGTGGGAATTGCATAGGGAAGAGCGCACGTAGGGACCATGTCCTTGGACATGCTCATGCCAGGGATGAGAGCCCCGGCTGGCCTCTGATGGGAAAACCTCCCATTTCTATCTCTCCCTCTTTCTTTCCTCATCTCATTTTGTTCCTCACTCTCTCCCACTAATTCTCTCCCTTCATTTGTGCAACCACTGGGATAAATACAGCAACAGCCCCTCTCTTCCCAGAGCCTCATGCTTGGGAGGATATTAGAGTGTGCCACACTCTGCTTGATGATTTGTCTTAAGATAATTATTTCTAATGGCTGTTGTTGTTTTTCCTGCAGAAACTGTAATGTAGCCCCTTTTGTATCATTGGCTGAAGCCTGTTGTTTCTGTAAGAAAAACAATAGGCCCTCAGATTAGGACTGCATATTATGGCTCTGCTAGCACAGCAGGCTTTTGGTATTGGTACCAATCCTATCAATTCCTGGCATCCTTCCCCCTTTACTCCTGGTAATTAATCTTTTCATGAATGCTGTCACGTTTAGAGCCATTTCATTAAGTTTCTGGTTCCTACATTTCCGTAACTCACCACATCCCTCATCTGCTCCATCAGCTGGAGGGAGGCAATGCCGGGTTGTGGGGTGGCTCATCCCTCTTCCCTCTCCATGGAAAACACAGTCCCACCAGCGAAGTCACACGCCCATGACAGACAAGCAGACTCATGCTTCAGACAGCCTGAAAGGGGCAAAATTGAGCCATCAAAAATTAGGAAAAGCCCCTAAGAATGAAGTCCATGGAACGTGATGCCCATTTCCCATATGTATGTGTGTAGCAAGGGCTTGATAGGGAAGGACTTATAGCCTTGTGCAACATAAAACATTTTTCATGTGAAACACTGCAAATTTTTTAAAGCAGAATTTTGGGACAATCACTTCTTCCTGCTATGCACTGATGCTCTTCCTCCTCCTCAATAAATATCTCCCAAAAAATACAGCAGCTTCAAACCATTTCTATAAATCAGGAGGTTTTCTGGGTAAGGGAAGGAAAAAAGAGGTTTAAAGCCCTGTTTGCTGCTGCACCTCCAGACTGCCCTTCCTGGTTGTGGAAGGGAGCTGGGTCGGATGGTCACAGAGAGCCTGTGGCTGCAGAGCACATTTTCGTAGGGCACAGCAGCAGGGTGAGAGACAAAAGCTTGTATTCCCAGCCCTGCCTCAAGTGACCTTGTGCAACCTCTTAATTACTGCAATTACTTGCCTCCTGAGATGACATTATTAGGCCGTGCTCGGTAATAAGGGCTGTGAAGTTCACAGAATTATTCATGCCAGTTGGTGGAAGAGCAGGGAGTAAAACACCCGGACATCTTGTGGCTTCCAAACCAGCCCAGGGTCAAAAGGAGTTGGTCTCTGGCTCTTCCCTGAAATTTGGAGTTGGTGGTGTCCACCAGTTTTAGATTTGGAGCTGGGATTTTGGCAGTGGGGCATCTGCACTGAGGGAGGGCAAAGGGTGATGCTGTGACGTAGCAGCACCTGAACACGTTTTACCAGGGACAGAAAACTGCAACTGTCCCCCTCCAGTGCTGCCCATCTGCCAAATTCCACTTTTCTCCCCCAAATCAGACTCCTAAATGCTAAAATACCAATTATGAAATATGAAAGGGTTAAACCCGAATGCTGCTGAAAAATTGCTGAAGCCAATTTTTAGCATTAGCAACACTAATTCAAAACTCCAACAGGCTGGGGCATTTTGCTGTCCTTAGGAAAAAAAAAAAAAAAAAAACACATCTAAAAACCCTAAAACAAACAACTAAAAGCAGAAAGAACTGCAGAACTCACCCTAAGGCAGGGAATAAACATCGAGGATCTCAAGTGAAGTGTTTAGTTATTGAGAAGCAACAGCAGCTGAAAACAGGAGACTAAATGGAAAGAAATTAAAGAGCCTTGAGTGTAATCACGGTACCTCCAGTGACAGCTGTAACTGCGTCTGCCTTTGGCTGAGGCTGCTGGGATGGAGCAATAGCCCTCCCACCTTGATCTGTGTTTGCACCATGTGTGAAAATGTGGCTGCCACCGAACACCTTCTGCTGCTGTTGGGGTCAGTTTTGACCTGGAGGTCCCTCATTTGGCTGACGCCACACAGGAAGATGCCAACCCCCCCTCCTCAGTACCAGCTGCAATCCAAGACCTGATTCCTTGCTTCCAGGGCTGGCTCTGCCTGGCTGCACCCGTGCCGGGGGACACAGGGAAGCCCCAGTGCAGATCCCCTGCTCAGTTTCCCCCACCCAGCGCCGCTCCAGAGTTGGCAAACGGTGCTGCATGGCCTGTTTGGGGAAAGGGCGGAGGGCAGGGGGCTGGCCCAAAGAGCTACGTGGAGGAGAATGCTGCAACGGGCTTATCGCCATGGGCAGGAACGTCAATCTGTCCTCTGCAGCAGGTTAGGATATGGAGGGGCCATGGAAAAACTCATCTCCGTGATTTTTGGGGCGGAAGGAGGTGCCATGCCAGGCAGGCAAACAGGAGGGGGAAAGCACAAGACACTTGCTGGGGGCTGCAGGGAGTGAGTTCCAGTACCCTTTATCCCTTGTGAATAATTCAGCTGCTCTCTATGTGCATCCGGTTGAGCTCCTCTCCGCCACTGGAGTCAGAGGGAGCAGCCCTGCCCTCCCTCCAACATCTGCCTGGCAATTGCATTATGCTACATTCTTGTTTTTTTCCTGTTTGGGCTTTTTTTTTTTTCCTGTCCACTGACACCTCTGTAATAGAGGAGGTAAAATATTTTCATTATCCTCTCCCCAGAATGTGGAAATCTTCAAAGAGGAGGTAGGAGGGAGGTTAGCTCCTCCAGCCTCATTTCCCTACCGCTGCCATTCCTTGGCTGTTCATCACAAAATGAGCCCACATGCCCATTGCATCGTGGCACTGAGCCCGTCGTATGTTTTGCCTTTTCTTTTTCTTTTTTTTTCTCCTCTAAAATTATTTCACATTGCAAACCTGGCCATTATTTCATGCTGTTTAAACTATATTTGTAGTCTTTGATCATACATAAGTAGACTGAAGTAAACTGCTGATAGTGAAGATATTGTTCTCTGTGTTTCTCCTCTGGCTTTGTTCATTACATTACGCCTATAAGCTCGCACAAAATGTTCATTGTGGCAGTGCACCTTTGTTATTAATTCTTGTGGTGCCCCACATATTTTTATGAAACGTGGTTCACTCACAAATGGAATGATTAGGGAGTCCATGCCAGTGTGCACGGGTGTATTTCACACACAACACACAATTACATGCACCCCGAACACATATTTATCCCTATAAACAGAGAGACTCGCTTATCCCTATAAACAGAGGGACCAAGCCATCATGTCCTATTTATGTTCTGTGAAATACTTAAAATCCAGCTGCCAGGGATCATTCTCAAACTAAAATCTTGTTGACTATGGACACATATTGCTCCCTGGTACAACGGCGCAGAGACACAACACCAGCCACAAATATCCCACCCAGGCAAGCACAACAGCCCAGGACATCCCACACGACACCTGTGCGTGTCCTTGTCCTTGGCACCATTATTTACAAGGAGGCACAGGAGTTAAATGCATAACTGCATCATGCAGCAAGGAGGTGGGAACCGGTCCGTGGTGTTGAACGCCAGCCTGGCTCCTGCTTCCTTCATTTTTAAGCCACATGGATGAGGACATGGCCACGCGAGAGGCTCGGGCTTCTCTTCAAAGAGGACAGGTACCTAATCCCACTGCCTGCCCTCGTTTAGTGGGAGACAGATGTCTCATTCCCAGGTTGCTCTGCAAATCACAGCGAGTCACTCCATCAAGTAATTAAAAAGCTGCCCATGTGCAGGACACGGATAAGCTTCTCTCCAGCCTTGACTCTGTTCCACGCCTGTATGCGTGTCGTGTGCAGTGCATAAAGGTGTGATTTGTGTGGAATTTCTCCAATATATCTTCCACCTACTTTTATCTTCCCTTATAATCTATTATTCTAGTTACCAGAGTGAGGAGAAAAAACACCCATTTTTTTCCTGAAACCTCTATTTTTCCCCCTGCAGCTCAAGTCCAGGCTGCACAGGGTAGGTGCAATAGGAATGCAGGTATGAAGTGTGATGAGAAGAAGCTGCTGAACTACATTCATAGAATCATAGAGCCATAGAATATCCTGAGTTGGGAGGGATCCACAAGGACCAACGAGTCCAACTCCTGGCCCTGCACAGGACACCCCCTGAGCAGGGTGACTGGAGGAGGCCCCAGAGTTGTGCCTGAGCAGGAGACCAGCCTGTCCCTTCCAACTTGTGCAGGACATAATTGATGGTGACATCAGAGAGTGTCGGGAGAAGAGTGGCCCATGTGGGCCTCAACCTCAGCTGAAACCAGGCAGGCTTGCAGACGTGAGACCTTTGAGACAACTCAGCACTTAAAGTCCCTGATGCTGTGGTGGCCACCATCGCTGTTAGTGACAACACCTGACTGACCTGCACTGTCAGCAAAGATCTCTTTGGCTGCCAAGAGGAGGAGGAGGAGAAACCCATGGTGTGATGAAGGGGCAGGTGACAGTGTCATACCACATCCAGAACGATGAGCATGGGACAACACATTGCTGTCACCAGGATATGCTTGGATCTGGACGGGAGCTCTGTGAGAAGTTGAGGTAACAAGGTAAGAAGCTGTGGGAGCACCTGAACAGGTGAAGACCCAGCAGAGAGAGGCAGGTGCAGACGTCCCGTTCTGTCTGCAACCTGCAGGCACTTACCGTGGGAATTCCATGGACCTGCACCATAGGCCTGGCTGTAGCACCTCCAGCCTACCCAGCCCTGACAGCTCCATTCTTTCAGCTCCTGTTAAAAGATTTGCGCAGACAATGTCAAGGACTGGACACTCCAAGGGATTTGGCACCAGAAATGTTGCCCACAGAAACTGTGGCTGTCCCATCCCTGGAAATGTTCAAGGACATGTTGGACAGGGCTTGGAGCAACGTGGTCTGGTGGAAGGTGTCCCAGCTCACGGTGGTGGGTCTGGAACTGGGTGATTTTTAAGATGCCTTCCAACCCAAACCATCCTGTGATGATTCTATGCTGATGATTTCCCTTCACGTGATTTATCCCCTGGTGAGATGGGCACATGCTGCTGCAGAAGTTCCCAACAGCTGCTTCTTTGCCACTTGCAGCGGGGCTTTTCCACCCCTAAATGGCTTCATTTTGAGGTGTGAGGCAACCAACACTCCGTGATGGGTTCCAGTAACTCAGTTTGCACCCCATAAGTCATGTTTTAAAGCCCCAAATCCTTCCTTGGGAGGCATCTTCTCTTTCTAGCCTTGGTAAATACAGTGTCCAATTGCAAAATGCTGATATTGTGCAGCATGGAAAAGGCTTTTTTCCCCCTGAGTTTTATTATATACAATTGATACACCATTTTTCTCTCCGTCTGAAACCTGTACAATTGGACTCATGTTGCCAGAAGAACCTGCTGTTACCCAGCCCCAGGGAGAAGAAACAGAGAACAGGAAGAAAGCCATGTTTTAAAGCTCTTAAAAGTTTTAAAAAACCATTTCTCTATAAAACATCTTGCAGCTCTATGTACCAGGGGCCTTGTGATTGTCACACAGTATTGGGGCTACCACGGCAGTCTGAGTGCACTCCTGCGTAAGCACTTCCAGGCTGAAATGTGCTCGCTGCCATCCCTCTCCCAGGCCACTGTTTCCTTCCATAGTCAGGGCACCAGTGTCTTTTTGCATTGGTCTTTTTGCACTTTTTTTGTCTTTTGTTCCCCGGTGCATCAGAAATAACTGTGAACCAAATGAAACGCGGGAACAGAGTGGGTTTGCTGAGTGCAGGGTTTGACTCCTGGTCTGGAGGCTGTGGAAGAACAGAGGCTGGATAAGAGCAGAGACACAGCAGAAGAGAGAATATCCACCCAGAGACGTGGCCCAGAGGTGTCTTTTTGAAGCTTGGGTCGTGCTTCACCAGCAGACTGGTCTGGTTGCCCAGTGCCGCCTGGGGCTGTGGGTCTGGGCTCAGGGAGCAGAGTAGCCAAGCGGGGATGACCACACCGGGTTTCACTGGGCCAGCACTGCTGGTGTGGGTCTGTCCTCCAGGTCCTGGGCAGCACGAGCTCTGGGCTCTCTGCTCCTCACTCCACTTGTAGGTGGACCATGAAAGAGCAGGAACACGGAAGGAGATGTGGTGTTAATCTCTGTGGCGAGCCGGGAAGGAACATGTGGGGTATTTCTTGGGTTGTCAGAACCTCAGCACAGGTCTAAGGCATCCCTGGAGGTGGTGGCCTCCTGGATGCTCCTGTGAGCCCTCCCCACTGCCACAAGCACAGAGCAGCCCCTGGCTGTGCCACAAGCAGTGACTGTGCCCACCACTGCCCCTGGCTCTGCACAGGTGACACAAAACACAGGATTTACACACAGAAGGGACCACCTGAATGCCACTCCCAGCTGGGCTGAGCTACAGCCACCTCACCATATGGCTCCTCTCTGCATTCCGCTGAGATGAAACTGTCAGGAGAATCATCCTCACTGAGCACCAGGTGAGTTGAGTTTAACTTAGAGCATCACAGGTGGTGGGAATGGCTTGAGCCTCCCAATGATTCTGGGAGGAAAGGGGAGGATGCTAAAATTATTTCATAGAATCCTAGACTCATGGTTTGGGTTGGGTTGGAAGGGACCTTTAAGGTCATCCAGTCCAATGCCCTGCAAAAAACAGGGACGTCTTCAACTAAAAAAACCCCTCAGCCTTCCTCTCACTGACCTTAACAAAAAAATAAGAATACGTTGAAAAAGAATTCTCCTTTATAGTACGGGGCTCAAAGACTGGATCAACATTTGGGTGGTTATCATGGGTTATTCCTTTACATAAATGAAAAAGGAACCTAACACAGAGACAGTTTATAAGACCCAAACTTGCTTTCCTAACTGTGAGCATTTCCATGGCTGGAAAACCACAAATTATCCTCTAATCACAATTATATGTAAATATATATGCACACACACACACACTATCCTTCCTAGCTGGGAAAATTCTCATGTCTGGGAGCCCCCAAATCATCATCTGGTCGTGATTAAATACACACACACACACACACACACACACACACACACACACACACACACACACACACACACACACACACACACACACACACACAAATAAATAAATAAATAAATTTTAAAATTTGCTTAAAGCAAAAAAGCCCAAGATTTTCTCCACTCATTTTTTTTTCTATTGCAGCTAATAAATCATTAAGTTTTCCTGAATTACTGTGGTGTATATCAGAATTACAATAGCCTTTGGACACCACAGTCTCGCCACCCAAGACAGTAAAAACACTTTTTATGTGTCTGAGCTGTTTTTCAGTGACTGAGAAACACCGAGGGATTGGGAAGGAGCAGTAAATAAACGCTGCTGGTGTAGAGAGTGGCCTTCCAAAAGGATTTCAGGGCCGAATCCTGTCTCTGTTTACCCTGTGTAAATCAGGTGCAACTCCACTAAAGCTAATAGAGGTAGTCTGGTGTCAAGCCCACGCGGATAAAAGGATCAGGCCCTCTAAGCTTTAAAGTTATGAGTCTTTTCAAACTGCAGATCTACTGTCAACATTTCAGTGATTACTTCTCTTTTTTTTTTCCCCAACACACAAACATAAAATAGTAACAAGATTATCAGATTAAAGAGCCAAAGAACAGCCAGTTTATTATACTCCTGTGTCTAAAAACACTCAAATCTTATATGTTTCCTTCCCACTCTGCATCTTGAGGGGGAAGATCAGTATGTTTGTTTTCATTTGATTTTAATTTTTTTTTTAATGGTAGCCTAGTATAGCCACATAGGAAAATAAAACAACCATAATATTATGAATTGCACGGTGCAGTCAGCAAGAAAAAAAACACTCCCAAGTCCCCAAAACAACCTCTCTAAACATTTGAAGTTAAAAAAAAAAAAGTCTTTGCTTTCTTTCTGTCAGTCCTCATGAAGAAGAAACGAGAGGACAAACAGAATGAAAAGGACAGAGCTGTTTAAGGCTAAAAATGTGCAAATGCTGCGTTCCTTCCGGGAGAGGGAAAAAAACCCACAACCCACCACCTCTGCACCAGTATAAATTATTTAAATCAGCGATGGTTTGTGTTAAGGGTCTCGAACAGATTGCATAACTGTTGCACAACTAATGTGTACAAGTGTGTCACTAATTTAATTTTAATTTTACTGTATGAGTTTGTATAAGATCCCCCAGCTGTCATGTGCTCATCATCTGTCACAGAACTATCACTAAGCCATGCTGGGCTAAGACAGGATTATAAACGATGAACTGCCATGTGCTCTAAATCTTCTTATTTGCCTAGCCTGGAAGGTATGCCCTGCAAAATTTGATTGGCAGCGCGCTCTATTCTGTCAATTGACTTTGAAGGCCTTTTCTATTGGCGCGGCGCGCGGGTCTCAGTGGCTGTATTGACTGTCACCTGCTGACTCCAGCACGTGCCTGACCCCAGCCCTGCTCCGAGGCTCCTTCCCGGCATCCCGGGGCCGGCTCGCTCCGGTGGCACGTGCGGCACACAAGGGCATATGGCTGGGTGCAGAATGGAGCAACTGAAGCCAAGCAGCCCCGCGCTGTTATTACGGCAGATGGGGGAAGCGTGGCATTCAATATTAAGACAGATGCCACCTCCTTATTCCACCTGTCTGGAACTTGGACATGGGACAGAATGAACTGTCTGCCTAATAATTAAGGAAACAAAGAGTGCATTTATGCAGCTCAGCAGAGCTCCATCTCTGCGGCGCATGCACGGGAATAATTGTCGGCGATAACAATAAGGAAACCTAGAGCAGGGCTCATCAGATGTTCGGATACGTACGCACAACTACAGTAGGAAACTGTACTGTTCCCAGCTGCCTTTGTAGTCTTTTATTTAGGTTGGTTGTGTATTAAGTGAAACAAGTTGGCTGGCATTATTACTATTATAAATAACGCTTTAAAATTACAGTGAAGTTCCTCAAATAACAAAGCGCCCACCGTTCCCCCTAACAGTCCCCGCTGCTGTTGTGCTGTGCCCTTTCTTGCAAATTTGCTCTTTGCTTCTCAGTAGTCAACTGTTTTTGTAGCAGCCAGAGAGAAGAAAAACATTCTTTCCAGGACCACTATTATTTTCGCGTATTTTTACACAACAATTTGCCTCTTTCTTTGGCGTTGTTAAAAAAAAAAAAGATAACTGTGTAAAAAAGAAGGCCTGGCTTCTTGGCATTTATGCTATGGTACGTTTCTGATATTTAATCCTGCTTAATTTGGAACCAATTATTGTTGAACCCGCCGTGCTTTGTGATGGGAATGGTTGCACTGGGGAGGGCTCGATCCTTCCTGGGTTCGAGCCCGGGCTGGCCGGGGTGGCCAGGGCTGGGCTGGTGGCCGTGGCCACGCTGTGCAATGGCCCTCGTGCAGCCCACGTGCCCACAGGACCCCGCAGAGTTTGGGCTCTGGGGTTCTGCTGTGGGCTCGGTAGCACCTCAGAGTTGTCTGGGCTTGGGTCTGAGGCCTCCCAGCCGGCTGGCCCGAGGTATGGACCCCGTTGCCAGGGTGAATTCCGTCCTCGTGGGGAAGCCCTAACCATGGAAAAATGCAGTGATGCTGCTGGCAGCACCAGTCTCCCCGTTCTGTATCTGCACAGCCCCGTGAGTTCAGTGGAATTAGGTGCTCGCACATAAAACCGAGCAGGTGTGGGTGCGTTGGATGAGCAAAGATATTTCTCTGTAGAAGCAATATGCAATTAATGCCTATGATTGAGGACCTAACGTAATCCAGGAGGTATTTTTAGTATCTACTTACCTACCTCCGACCCTCTTTTAAATGCCTTGCACTGATGTGATCACGCCCATCCTTAAATCTTTCTAATTAATTTTGTTCTCTTTTGACTGAATGAATTCAAAGGCAGCTTAAAAAAATCATCTGTGTGTCTGTCCTGGGACTTATCCGTAGATGGCAACTGGAATAAAGATGAATAAGTTGCAGAGAATGAAAATGCAGGAGCAAGTGTTAAGGGCATGTTTACTGTGTATACATTATATACAAGATTAAGGACACGCAGAGTGCCTATTGTCTCAGCAAGCCATGAGAGTGGGCTTTTATGTTTATATGGATACATTTGTATTTACACACTGGCAGATATATATATAAATATATAAATATATATATAATCTTTATAAATAAAAATGAATAATTGAATTTTTAAAGGTAGAATGATCATGTGAACACAGTAAGTAAAGCTTTGATCCTTGCATTTGGATGCATATATAAATATATACACTCATTTAGACACATATACATTTAAATATTTACAGTATAACACGACTAATTAAACATCATAGATATATGTGTGTATTTAAATATACACACAGACAGGCATGCTGAACCTGCTGTAGCCCTGTAATTATGCTCATAGACTGTTCTATATTTCTCTTTTCTAATTTATAACAGATGTATTTAAACCAGACAGCTCGTCCTCGGGAAAAAAAAAACAACTAACAGATGTATCAGACTCTCCAAAGCACAGAAATCACATGCAACAAATTGCAAAAAGTAATCAAAGCCCAAACTTCTTTTTTTTTTGGTAGTAGAAAAGGAAGCATTAAAAAAGACACAGATACATATTACAAGATGAGGATCAATTTGAAAAGATCCCGCAATATCTGTTACCAAGAGCTTTGTTAATCTTTAAAAACCTAGAATGATTATTTATACAGGAGCTGTGAATTAACTAGGCTCTAATAAATAGCTCACAGGCACGTGTGTCAAGATTGTGCTTTTTGTTTTTATATGTGTCTGCATTTGGGAAAAAAAAAAAGAGAAAAGGAAGCTATTATTTGTTGATTTTTTCTGTAACAATTATTTCAAATTAAAAGCCCATCTGACGAAAGGCATATGGATGGAGAGGGGGTTCAGTCCTAATTGAACAAACCAGGACTCGTGAGGTTAATTACAGATATTAACGCTGTTGTTCTTCAGCTTCTTGCCCTCATGAAGGCTCCAGCTTCCAAATGACCTGGCTCCAACAATAAGACTCTCTTTAGCCCATTAACTAATTGATAAAAATGTGAGTGTTTAGAATGAGTCTAATTAAATCACCGAGCCTTACAATTACGAGTCCATTTGGTAGCTGTCGGGAGATGGGTAACCTCAGCTGGCATTGTAGGCGAATAAAAGATAAAAATAAAAGGGAGCTTAACCAAAGATCATTTTGAAAGCTGTTCATTTGAAGACAAAGTACACATTTGCCTGAAATGTATACATACACCACTTCAGACTAGCACAGTGTCTTGAAAAGAAAATGGAGCATTTAGCAATCATGATTTTTTTTTTTCCCCAGTGCATGCATGAAATTCTCAACAGGCTGTGTGATGGAATGAGCTGCTTTTATAACCATTTCTGAGTTACAGTGAATACCCAGATGTTTTGAGAGTGCCCAAACAGCTGATACCAGGTACCTCTTTCTTATTAATAATTTTTTCTCTTGCTCTTTCATAACTGCAAACTCTCTACAGACCGACATCCCTACATTCCCATTCCAGTGTAGGGACAACCACTAGTTCTGAGATGTCCCAGTTGTGAGGTTGGCTTGTGACAGTGAGGCAGATTTGCTCATACACGTCACAGGTGCCCTTGGTAAGGGAGCTGGAAAACACCTCATGTGTAGACATTCCTGTTGAAGCTGTGCCTAATGTCCTAAGCATCACATGCAATTTTCATCTCACTGTGCCAGGCAGAGATTTAGATCTAAAAAAAGGTTGAAGAGGTGAGTGACAAGATTTGCTGAAGGAATGGCTTCCACAGAAGGAATCCTAAACTGGAAAAGCCTTCACAGGTCAAAAAAGAAAAGATGGAAGTTGGATATAGCAAGAGTCTATAATATCAAAAGAAGGATGGAGAAGGTGACCAGGAATGAGGATGCACTGTCTCATGGGAATATCAACCAGAATGATCATTTGATAGATTCCAAACAAATGAATGAAGTCCTGTGCTTTGCTGTTAATCTGCTCAACTCATTGCCAAAGGAAGTTTTGAATGCTAAAACTTTAAATCATAAAGCTGCTAAACCAATCAACGGAATAAAAATCCACCCCAAACTAATAAACACAAAAACACTGTCTCTGTCTTGGGAAGTCTTTGAGCTGCAGATGTGTGGAAAATGGAACAAAATACAGGGGAATTTTCGCTGTATGTGTGCCCTGCCCTTATGGTCTGAAGCCATTACCAGTAACAAGGTACTGGGATAAATAGGGATTTTTTTAGTTCACTCCAGGACTGCAGTTTGCAGGGTTTTACAGTGCTACACAGTGAGTAAGCTGTAAAAAAGCATGTCCATGGTGGTGTCACAGGCACTTGAAGGGACTGGAAGGAGCTTTGCACAGTCTGTGCACAGCAGAGAGTGAGAAGACAAAGCTCTTCGTGTCAGTGAGCGATGGAGGTTGTGCTTTGGACTCTGAAATACGGCCAGGGAGTGAACTGCACTTATGGCATTTTTTGGCTCCCTGCATCTCTCCAAGGCAGGTGGCTGGAATCCACCAAGGTTTGTCTCTGCCCAGTGATGAAATGGCCAGCAGAACCATTTGGAGGTAGTCATGTGTGGACTGGGAGTTCCTTCCCTTAGGGGATGCCTTCCCATTATTTCCCAGGATGGAAATCTTTAAAAGCCAAGTCACAGTAAGACAAGCAAATCCCAAACAAGTTTCTGTGTCACTACAAAGAAATCCCCCTGCTTGCTGCCTGGCCTCTTCACTGACTGTCAAAACATTATTATGAGGATATTGGGGGAGCTTGGAGGATGAACTAGTGGAGGTGCATGGTTTGACCCCACAGAGAGCTGCACATCAGCATTAACACCAAATTCATTGAGTCACAGCTGTCCTCTGCTGCAAGTGCTTTCTGCACAGGTGGGGAAAATACCTGTCCTATGGTAACAAAACAGGAGAAGAAGCCAACCCCTCATCTTCCATTCTCACAGGCTCTCAAATCTTTCTCCTTCTTCCTTTGATGAGGAAGTCTAGCTCAAAGATTGTAAAATCACTGAATGGTTTGGGTTGGAAGAGACCTTAAAGCTCATCTCATTGCAGCCCCCTGCCATGGGCAGGGACACTTTCCACTAGACCAGGTTACTCCAAACCCCATCTAACCTGATCTGGAACACTTTCAGGGATGGGGCAGCCACAGCTTTTCTGGGCAACCAAGATAAGCATTGATCCTTCTCTTTGTTTTCCAGCTCCTGCTTCCTCCTGTCTCAACATAATGTTCTTGTAGGTGGAGCTCCCACTTCGTTCATGGGAAAAGTCCCCTTGATTTCCCAGGCCTTGGGTTCAGGCCCCACAAAGCAATGGGCTGGTGATAAAAATCCTTATCCAAGCAGGGCATCAGCCGTGTGGACACGGATCTGGGCTCAGATGGCATTTCAGGTGTTGTGAGTAGGCAAGGCAGAAAAGCAGACTTGGATCTATTCAGAGCTTAGTTCATTTCCGGCTTTATCGATATTTAACCAGTCTTGGATGGTGCCCAGGAGTGACTTGGCAGCCAGTTCAGAGCATGGAGCACAGGTGTGATATGCTCCTGCCAGTTTGCCTTGCTCCCAAGATGGGCAGCTGTGCTCTGCTGTGCTGGACGAGGCTTCCAAGCAGCCTTCCAGGGTAGCCCAAGGTAGGGCCTGCATCCTCAGATTAGCCTTGGAATGGCAGGGACAAAGATAACCCTGGGAGGGTCCCAGATAAAGGAGATCTCTTGGGTGGACCAAAATGAAAGAGCATTTCCAGACATTGCTGCTGTTGGGGTATTCAGGAGAGGGGATGCATCCGACTTGGAGAGAAAAGGGTGGAAGTCTTTTAATAGACGGAGCAGGCGCTGTGTTCCAATTCCTCAAGACTGTCTACCTCTGCCAAGCACCAGGGCTTCTGCCTTCTCTGGATTGACCCTCAGCCAAGTGGCATTGATCCACAGCTCTGCCTCAGCCAGGCTTTGGAAGAGGGGGGAAATGGCACAGCCAGGCAGGGGGAACTGAGGCACAGAGCTGGGTCAGCGGGCGAGTCTGCGGCACCGAGAGCTCCGCCGCCCCTTTTCAGGGAATTCACACATCTTGGGAGGAATGCAAATTGCAAGAGCAAGTCTGGTGGGATGGGAGAAGCTGTGAAAGGAGGAGGTTCTGGTCTAGCTTCGACAGAATGGAGGGGTTGAGTTGAGGCCCCTTGAGCTCTGCTCCAGATGTCTGTGTAGGCACTGACACCAAGATAAAAATCTCCATGAAACTCGATTAATTAGTCAAGAGATTTTGGTAGTTAAAAAAACCAGAGGATTTAGGCTGGCTGAAATTTTCTGGTTTTTTCATATTTTTCACTTGCCCAAACTTTCCTGAAATTATTTCACAACAGAAATATAGCTTTCAATAAAAAGGAAAAATAGCAATTTTAGGAAGGAGATTTTGTGCATTGTTGTGAGAGCCAGCAGAGGGAGGAGAGGGTCTGTCAGCCCATGGGACACAGGCTGATATTTCCCAGTTACTCACATATTCTTCCGGTGTTGGAGGTTCTTTTCAAGTGGGAAGAGGGCTCTTAGAGAATCCAACATGCTGCAAACAGGCTTTTGTGAAAAGCCTTGAAAAATAGTGAAAATAAAATGAAATGAAATGAAAAGAAATGAAATGAAATGAAATGAAATAATAAAATGGTCCTGCAAGTGTGTTTGGTCAATCCCAAGCACAAACACAGGCTGTGCAGAGAATGGATTGAGAGCAGCCCTGCTGAGAAGGACTTGGGGGTCCTGGTGGATGATGAGCTTGACACGATCTGGCCACCTGAAGAAGGGAAGGCTCTGGAGAGACCTTGGAGCACCTTCCAGTGCCTAAAGGGGCTCCAAGAGAGACGGAGAGGGAATTTTGACAAGGACCTGGAGTGACAGGACAAGGGGGAATGGTTTCCCACTGCCAGAGGGCAGGGTTAGATGGGATATTGGGAAGAAATTCCTAACTGTGCAGGTGGTGAGGTCCTGGCACAGGTTGCCCAGAGAAGCTGTGGCTGCCCCATCCCTGGAAGTGTTCCAGGCCAGGTTGGATGGGGCTTGGAGCACCCTGGGATAGTGGAAGGTGTCCCTGCCCTAGGCAAGGGGTGGTGCTGGATGAGCTTTAAGGTCCCTTCCAACCCAAACCATTCTGTGATTCCATGAAAAGAAAAAAATGATCTGCTCTAAGAGATTTTCTGAGTTACATCATGGACTACTGCCTGGAACACCATCCTTGTCCTATTTCAGGAATCACCTGCTCCTTAAAACTCTCGTATCCCTTCCTGCAGACCCCCCGTGCACTTCCACCTGCACACAGCAGCTGTAAAACAGCTCCTACCTGGCTCCTGCTCTGCCAGGTCACTCCCGTCACCAGAGCAGTTGAAATAACAGCACTGCTGAGCAGAGGGCTGGGATGAAGGCTGGCCACTCAACAATCTGCCCTGTCCAAGGGAACTCGAGGAGTTTCAGCTTGATTGGATTTCATCACCTGGGATCACACACAGGATTGTATCACAGGAGTCCATGGAAAAGTATTAAAACAGAGGAAGGAACATAATACAGCTCAACCACAGCCACGGAGCTGCTAAGAGAAGACACCTTCTGCACAGTAAAATCTGTTTTCCAAGCAAAGGGGATGCAACACAGGAGACTGAAGAACGTGTGTGTGCAGGGGGGAGCAAAATAATTTTGAAATGCCTGCAGCAATATCTGAATTGAAGTGCTACCCTGCAAGTCACTGTTTTAAAGATAAAGAAACTACTTACAAATATAAAGTTCCAGACCTGGGCACATCTGGCATAAGGGCAGGGTAATAAAGAAATGGCCCATTAAGGAATGAAATGCTTGTTTAGCATCTACCATGCCTCCTGCTTTATCTCAGGACTTATCAAAATAATTGCTTGGTAACATACTAAAAAAATACTAGTGTGTGTGTGTTCCACCACAGGCCCAGGAGAATGAAGAGAACAGGTTTCAGCTTTAAGCATAACATCACATCCTTATCCTGTAGTCTCCAGAGGTGGTGAGCCAGTAACATTTGTATGTCTTCAGACTTCATAAAAAAGACTCAAGAGTTACACATTTATATCCTGGGGATTCTTATACTCTATTACCCTGACAGAACTGAGCAGGTTAGAAAATACTGAATACAGTGTTTAGATAAATTTAAAACCATTTCAAACCAGTTTCCTGCTACCCACCAGCCCAAACTGACTTGTTCCTGACTTAACTTTCAAAGATAATCAGCAAATTCCAAAATGTTGGGTGAGGTTTGCACAAAGGGTTTTAGAAAGCCTTATTTTGAACCTGTCAAAGCCAAGAAAGCATTAAGAAAGTCCTTTGCACAGGTAGATGTAAGTTGATACAGCTATGGGGAGCAAATGAACATATGCCACATGCACAGGCACACACTCTTCAGTGTATACACGTTTTGAAGGTATAAAACATTCTCCCAGAAAGCCCAAAACTCTTTCTCCTGCTCCACGCAAAAGAGGGGAAGATCCAACCAGCCATTTCTACCACACAGAAACTCTGCAGGCATCTGCTCAGGCTTAAAAAAAAATCACTCCCTTAGTTTTATCTTTTCCTCCTTATGCTGAAGCCCCATCCCACTGCTCTGCTGCAGCGGGTCGCTGCAGCAGCTCTGTTTGCCTGCAGGCCTGCCCATCTGCCTCTGAGAATCTAGACTTGATCACAAATGTATTTTTAATGCATTGGTGAAAGCATTTACTTAAAATTATCTCATTTTCCCTCAGGGAATTTTCAATTAAACAAACACGTAATAATTATTTCCTTTAATTGCTCATCTCTGCTTACCTGGAGCTAGGGCACCTTTGCCCTGTTACACATCTGAGAGCTGTCAGATTGATTCATTAGTATTTATTTGTTTCTTATTTCCAAACCATAGAGATGTACTCTGGGCATTTAAGGAAGCACTGTTGATGTCAAAGGGAATTTTTTCTCTTGATGTTGACAGCTCAGTTCCTGTGCAGTGTTTGGGAGCCTTTCCTAATGCTGGTTGCAGCAGTTGTGGTGAATCACCCAGATTTAAAGATGGGATTTTATCTTCAAGGTTTTCCCTCACTGTCCCACACTTATCCAATACCAATCCCTCCCTCGCACTCTTTGTCACTGAAGCTTGCCCCAGCTGGGGATATGGGAGATGGGATAAGGTTCATTTTTGGAGTTTTACCCCCCAAAACAACCCGCTGGCAATTCCCACTCCAATCTATCCTATTTGGTGTCCCTGCTGAGGCCATCTCTGGCAAAGGGATGGGAGAAGGAATTTCTCTCCAAGCTCCAGCACTGGGGAGGTCTAATTGTGCTCCCAGGCTCTGTTTCCAGCCCCAGCCAGCCTGACAAGTTCTGGTTAGTGCAGGAGTTCTTACAAATACCTGAATCAATGGCAGAGCCTCCGTGGAGCCTCACCTCAAAACACCGAAGGCAGAGACAAGCACCACAGGGGTGACATGAGAGAGGAAAGGGGGAACAGCAGGGTCCTGAACCCACTACCCACAACGTCTGTCAGCCCAGCACCTTGCAGGCAACAATCTCCTCCAGCCCTGCCCAGACACCACCCAAGTTCTGGGGGTTTTATCCTTCTTCACAGAGAAGGATATCCTTCACCCACAGAGCTCCCCACAGCTCCTGAAACCTGCTGATTTTCCTGGGAGAGCAGCACACGGACAGTCAGCTGGGATGCAAACAAGAAAGACCTGGAAAATAAATCTTACGCCAGCATTAATATGATCAATACACTAAATTATCTTTAATGAAACCATGAATTTCAAGCTGGATCTCCCGCTCCCAGTCCTATCCACTGCCCCTTCAAGCCTCACCAGGTCTCATCTGCCCCTTTCCAAACTCCCACCCAGACCCTGCCATGCTCCTGTTGTAAAATTGTGTATTGATGCCCCAAAGAGGAGGGCAAATAAAATCGATCTTCCTTACACTGCTGAGCAGCCTCAAGCACTGGTGAATCAGGGAAAGACTCTGTGGCTTTTACCTCCCACAGAATCCCCTCAGCAGGAAGGAATCTGGGTTCAGTTGTTTGTTCTTTAAAGCTGAGTTCAGAACCTGAGTGTGATGCAGCCATGGCGAGAGAGCTTTCTTGTATCAAAGGAAACAGAAAAAAATATAAATCTCCTAAATACTGCCAGCCCTTCAATCACATCCTAAAATACTCTGTATGAAACAGGTGGCGAATGCAGCCCTGAAACAAATTTTTCTGAGGCACCAAAATGACCTGGTGAAGGAACCTTAATTCACCATGGGGCTAAAAGCACCTTCCCCCACATCAATATTGCAGCTGAGCACCTTCTAGAGAAGTCCCACTAGAATTCAGTCTTAACTGAAGAGGTTCTTTTTACAATGATCACAAATAACCTTTTAAAAACAATTCCCCCACTAAAAAGGGTCAAAATGCCTCTACAGATAATTTGTTGAGGTGTGGGCTTGGGTTTTTTTTTGTAAAGTCATTTGACTGCCTTTCTTTTTAAAACAACAACATCAGCCTTCATTAAAATAAGGATCCCAAAACAGTTTTCCAGTTGAAGAGATGTCATGCAAATCCAAGTGAACAGAAAATCCTGGCAGAGAACAGAAAAGATGAGCATCATCTGCAACAACCACCCATCCCACCCCAGGTGCTCCCCGTCAGTAATGAAAGGTGCCATGGACAGAACCCTTTGAAGATTTTACAGATGAACTTCCAGTAAACATGACTGAAAGGCTCACATGTGTGAGGCCACTCGTGTCACAGGCACTTGCAGGATCAGGGCTTACAGAACCAGGACACAGGGGGAGTTAGAAGATAATTATCCAAAGAGACCTACAATAAATATCTGTGGGCCAAACAGCGCCATATGCACTGTATATTGATTTGATAGTAAAGGGATTACTTGAGTGGTAGTGTCTATCCTGTATATTATTCAAATACAACAGATGGGAAATTGGCATGCCATGTAAAATACAAAATTCAATATTCACCCAAGTGGGCTGATAAATTATCATAAACCATTTATGAATATCCCTCAACCATGAAGCCTAATAATAAAATAAAATTAAAAAACGCAACTCTCAGCCCAGCTCTATCGAACGGCAGAGACGGAGGCGTGTGCTGGAATAAGGGCCCTGTTCTGTCACCCAAACTGAGCCAAGGCTGGGTCTTCTTCCTCACCAGGCCCAGGAGAAGGTCCATCACTGCCAGTGGTGAAAGGAGGAGTCCTTGATTCCGTCCTGAAGAGGAATGGCAGTCATGAGAGAGGCTGGCGTGAACCGGGAGGTTTAAAAGAGAGGTGCATATTTTCATCCACTCTTTTTCATGAGCAGCGAGCAAACCAGGCAAACCAGAGCTGTTTGACTGAATGGGAATGAGAAGAAGATTCAGCAGTCCTAGACAAAGACATCAGCATATTGACAGCGCCATGACTACAGGATTCATGCAGAATATTTCCCCTAAGGCAGCCAACACAGCACGGAGTTCTCTGATCACCCCTCAGCCTGCTGAAAAGGCTGCAGAACAGAGACTTCAAAAAACAAATCTCGAGCAGGGCACAGCATTATCTTTATCCGTCTTTCCAAGCAGACTCTGTTTGACAGTGGTCATCAGGTGGGAAACGGAAGCCACTGAGGTGTTTGGGGTATATTGTGAATATCAAAACCAAATGCCAGATTAGAAACAAGCCTCCAGTCCCAGTGACCTACTGGGCCCTTCACATTCCTACAGAGAAGGGGCATGGAAACCAGTTGTGGCCTACTTTGAACCCCACGAGAATGGATGACACAAAAATTAAGAATTCAGGGCAAGTAAAGCATTTGGAAGCCCAAAGGAGGTGGTTCTCTGATCAAAGACAGCTTTTAGCCTGGCTGTGTGGGGAGCTGTATTCCTCAAGGAGAACAAATTGAAACAGGGGACAGTGATGGGGAGGGAAGGGAGGCTTGAGCATTGCAGCTTCAAGAATCAACCTCAGCAAATCTGGCTGGAAAATGGGGGGAGAGAGTCCCTTCCCAGAGGGCAGCGTTCAGCACAGCGCCCTAATGAGCAATTTCTGCCTCACAGGGAACAGCTCCCACCAGGTCTTAAGTGGGCAGCCCAACTGATACATGAAAATTAGGAATATCCTCTGTCTTCCTTCTGTTAGTTTAGATGCCTGATAGACTCTTTTGTCTAGACTGAGTTATTGCCCGTTCCTGATAAACCTATCTGTAAGCTGTTAAGAGTATTGACAGGAAGTTAGCCAACATGGCACCATCTGGACCAGTCTAGCCAGTCTCCATGACCATGGCTAAAGATGACCCTGCCTCAGGGTTATTAATCAGAAAAGGAAAAATTATCCCCCCTCCAGACACACATTTCTATCAGCAAATCATTCTAGAAATAACAATAATAATAAAACGGAAGGTCTCTAAAGGCCTCGTTCTCCGGAAGATAAGTCCTTTGGAAATGCTGCATGTTTGTTCTGCACTCTGTGTAGTTGTATCCAAAAAAAGGTATCTAGAAAAAAAAAAAAAAAAAAAAGAAGAGCTTATTGTGAGTAGTTCTGGACTAGAAAAAAAATTAAAGGCTTGCTTTCACCCATAGACAAGATTTTCAGAATGAAGCGGAAATAATTCAGAAGGAATTTATAGTAAGGGGATTAATCCTCAAACAACACACAAAAATAAATTACCTGATTTTTTTAGTATTTCTTATCATCCAGCAGCCTCGTTCTGCTTTCTCCTTGAAAGAAATGCCACCTGTTAGATCACCAAAAAATATGTATTTATCTCTTGGTCTTTGTTAAAAAAATCCCACTTGGTTCTGCTGTTCAGAGATCAATTCAGTGTTGCGTGCACTGACCTCTGCTCTGTCTGTAAACTGGCACACGTAGAAAGAGTCCCACTTACATGAATATGATTCCTCTGCTAAACTCACTGCAACCCTTCGCTGTAAACACCTCTGTTATTAAATTCCAAGGATTTAGGGGATGACTGGGCTGGGAGGCTGGAATTGCCTCCCTGATTTTACCACTGACCACCCTGCTAGCCAGAACACTTCTCTCAGGCTCTCCATTTAATTCCCTATACTTTGTCTGTTTTGGCTGTAGCGACCACACAGTCCCTGAGGATCTCCATGCCCTGGGCTCCACTGGGGCCAAAAATCAGATAAAATAAGATAATCAGTAACTGTACATCTCATTATGGGGGGGTGTGTGTGTGTGTGTGCTTGCTCCTTCAGAGGAGAGACAAGGGAAAGGAAGGGGAAAGGTGCAGGTGCCCTTCCACGGCTGTGCACGAGGAAACAGCCAAAGAGACATCCAGAGCCACCTCTTGAATCCATCCCCCGTGATAGCAGCGCTGGGCAGGGCTGTGATTCAGAGCTTTCCACTCCAATACCTAACAGACAGGAAGAGACTTCACAGCAACTTCTCACGATGATCAGCCTTGGGGGGGGAAATCTGATTCGTGCCTACAAAACATTTTCTCTAGCAATCACATAAAGCAATTATTTGGGATTTCATCCTTTTCAAGCCACCTCATTCCTCCTTCCACTTTTCTTCTTTGCCTAGCACACGAGAATCACCAGATTATCAACACAGAACACCACCAGAGACCCCCTTAAATCCATGGTAGATGAGTGTCCTGACTTTCAAGACCCTGCAGCTGTCCCTGCTGATCCTGCTTAGTCTAAGGCAAAGACCTCTCCATGAAGCTGCTCTGCTCCCCTTTTAAACACTGACATGAACTTTGGGACCTTTGGGCCATGGGCTGAATATTTGTCTTTGTTCTTGGCAATGGCGGTGCACACCAGAGTAGCTGCTGGCACCCTGCTGACCTCAGTTTTGCATCCTGTGCCCATGAGAATGGGAACCTGGCCCATTCTCCATCCTTTTTGAGGTAATGCCATCCCAAACCCATGCTCTGGCCACTGGTTCCCCTACAACATTTTTTTCTTTTACAGTAAGGATTTCAGGCTGTGAACTTCCACAGTCTTAGTTGCCATGCAAACTGGGTTCTTCTCAACCCCCAAAGAATAGTGACTTCCACCTGTAGCACTCAATTAGCTTTCAGATGCCCGATCACATAAACACAGGCTCTTCTCACATCCCCAGTGCTTTAACATTTGCTTTACAAGTGACAAGCCACGCCACTTTTGTAGCTGTGCAGGTTTTTGCACCCCAAAGTAGCAGGGCACTAATGTGCCATTACTATAATTAAGAAATACAGGCCGATTCAGTGGCAAAGAGAAAAAAAAAAACAGACAGAAAGACAGAGAAGCCCCCTGCAACATAATTGGTCACTGCTACGAATCTTTACTCAGGGGACAGATAGCACGACCAGAGGTAATAGCTTACACACGTATTCTTGAGCTGTGCAATAGATGGAAAAGTGTCCCAGATGGATTGGGCAGGGGCTTAGTTCCGGGATTATGATGAGACAGTGGGTAATTATTGAGTGGCATTGCCTCAGCGCTGATTATATCTGCAAGCTTGTTCCTTTCCTTCAGAGGAAAGCATTGATAAAGATAAACCATGCTGCTCTATGTCCTTCATGTAGCACAAAACAACACATTTCAATCTAACAGGATCAGGTCTCCACTTTGATCACAATCTGTTACCTAGATGTCTTTGCAAATTAATCAGCCCTGCTTGTTTAGCTCCAGTCAGTTTGTACTGCTAAATTAATAAATGTACTAGGAGCAACAGAATACATAATTAAATTCTACAGTTTAATCTCCACATAATAATTTTGACCTTAGTCTGGGGCCTCTGTTATAGCCAGCAACACATTGAATAGAGGCAGACCTTGCAATGCAGCTTACACTAACAATCTACCTTGAATGATTACGCAGGGGCTCCGTAATCAAGAGCTACTAAAATCAGAGGAAATTAGGAAAACAAAACTGTGGCCACAGCTTCTGCCTATAGAAAATGGAAGGGAGCTAATGCAGCATAAGGGCACATCTACCTCAAAAATTACAGAAAAGTGCTCTGCCTTGGTTCAGTTAACCAGAAACAGTCATTTTGTATTTCCAATATCTGCATCAAATGCAATCCAGAAGAGCAGAGGATAGCTTATGTTCTTCCCAGGAACACTTCCAAACTTTTGAGAGAACAGGTCACACCACGGAAGGGTTTCCTGTGCTGGCCTTGTCAAAGGCAACACCAGTGATTTATTATAGCTGTTCAATACACCTGTATATAGTGAACACCTCTCTCCCACATTGTATACAATTTATATTTAAATCTGTTCTCCTCCCACTAGTGGGAATTCAGGAACTGTTCCATGCATTTTCCCCATCGGCATCAGCTGCAAAATACCCCAAAAATATCAGAGATGTGTATTATTTCAGTAACAAAGAGGGATAACTGCTGAACACTCTGCTCACAGAACTCCATGAGGAAGGGGCAGGGGGACATTTAAATTCAATTCTGCAAAAATTGTATTCTAAGGGACTCGCAAAATAACCCCTAGAAAGGGAGTTGAAGGTAAAATGTCAGTGTTTGGGGCTCTGCAATCCCACTGCACATTCATGGGCATCCATAATCACTGACAGGAGATCCATCCACCCCTGCCTTCCCTATGGACATGGCAGTTCACGGATACATGTTCACCACACTACTGACAACCAGCACAGCCAGACAGAACTCCTGATACTTGGCTCATCTGCCAGCTCAAGGCCTTTCCATGAGGTTTCTGACCTCCCCGAAAAGTGTGTCATGCTCACGTACAAGGAATTACAGACGTCCACAGAAAATGTGGATCAGAGTTCCCACTGTGTGGCAAAAAAGTTGTTTGAAATCTTTATACTGTCATGCTTTGCTGTGAGTGTTGTTTTCTGGCTGCCACACATTCCGCATTGGAGGCTCTGACATAAAAAGACAGAGCTGAAGAATCAGAGAATGCTGTAGCTTGGTCCAAAACCAGCCGAAATCAGTGAAATCCACTGGTTTTGACTGACTGTTTTGGGGCCAGCAGAGTGGAGGCACCAATGACACGATGCTGCTGCAGTTGTGCCAGATCCTCAACCAGTACATAAAGGGTCATTAGAAACTGCTCTTGTGGTACAGAGCCCTGTTGTGAATAAGAAACTGAAACACTTGTTTTAAAAATCAACACATTAAACAAATAAAATCAGAACAAGGAAAATACCTGGTAGTAATGGTTATTATGCATTTCCTTTAAAATACTTAGATGAAAAACCAGCTAACTGCTTTAATGCTTTGTGGTTGGAGATGGCATCAGGTGCTTAAAAAACAGTCTGGCAGACAACATTTATTAGACCACATGAGCAGTAAAACATCTGATGGAGCTTGGACTCTGACTAAGATCTTGACTGTGGTAGCTGGCACTGGAATCCTTCAAAGAAGTGAAGGTAAACTGTGCTATTGTTTATATAACTGTTAACAAATCCAGTGCAATAGGTCCAAGTATGAGCAATACTCAGAGAATTCAAAATAATTCAACTTTGGTGGTCAGACTCTGAAACTGTGCAACAATGGCATGGGACAGCATAGAATTACAGCTGGCAGTGCATGCCCCTCTTGGACGTGCAAGTTCTCTCCTCTAAGCTCTGCTGGCAAGGTGTAAACTCTGCGCACTCACAGTAACCCGCCTGTGGCCAGAGATGGTGCATTACAGGAACATATTTTGATTCACAATTTGTGGTGCAAGTCTGTTTACCATTTAGCTCACTGTCCTTCTCCAGCACTTAACCAAGGTTTGGGTGTAACTGCGGAATGGGTAAATGGGTGTACAGGAAACTGGTTGGGTCAGATAAAGGTTCCAGAAGCTCCCAGCCTGTAATAATGTCTTGGTCTAATGGGAAGCAGTAGCAAGGGGTAGATTCTTAAAATGAACTAAAATCCTAGAATGGAAAAGACCTCTAAGATACCAAGTCCAACCACTCCCCCAGCACTGACAAGGCCACCACTAACCCATGTCCCCAAGTGCCACATCCACATCCTTTAAATCCCTTCAGAAATGATGATTCCACCACTGCCCCGGGCAGCCCGTGCCAGTGCTTGGCAACCTTTTGGTGAAGAATATTTCCTAATCTCCAATCTAAACTTCGCCTGGCACAACTTGAGGCTGTTTCCTCTTGCATCTACAAAAGCAAAGGAACCACAATGCGTGAGAGACGGCCACAAAACCTGCTGAGAGATAACGGAAAACCAGGCAAAATCACTGCCACTAAGCACCTACCACAAAGCTTGTCCCTCCTGCGTAGGGACCAATCCTCCAGCCCTGCAGTTCTTGTGAAGTGTTTCGGATAGATGGATGTGTGGAGTGAGTTATGGCCTAGCACAGAGGGCCTCATGAGCAAACACAGATGCCCAAAATGAGATGTCTCCCTCTGAGCTATTCATCTGCAGCTCCTGTCAATAAATGGAGTGAGAGAGGCTCTTCTGCAATCTGATTCTTCTGATGTCTACCTTAGTCACCTAAGCTTAGATGATTCCTGTGTCTGGGCTGAGCTGGCAAATGGCTCTGTGTCTCAATCCTGGTTTTGTTTCCTATCAAATTCACACTTTTTCTTGTGGCAGCTCTCACAGACCACTGTCCCCAGGTGCTGCATGCCGAGGAGATAACAGAGAATTACAGAATGACAGAATCGATTGAGTTAGAAAACACCTCTGAGATCATCAAGCCCAACCTGTGGCTGTCACCACCCTGTAAACCAGAGCAGAGCACTGAGTGCCACGTCCAGTCGTTCCTTGAATCAGGGATGGGGACTCCATCACCTCCCTGGGCAGTCTATTCCAATGTCTAATCACCCTTTCTGTGAAGAAATTCTTCCTAGTATTCAACCTAATCGTCCCCTGGTGCATCTTAGGACTTTGTCCTCTCATCCTGTCCCTTGTTCCCTGGGCGCAGAGCCCGACCCCCCTGGCTGCCCCCTCCTGTCAGGGAGCTGCGCAGAGCCAGAATGTTCCCCCTGAGCCTCCTTTTCTCCAGGCTGAGCCCCCCCAGCTCTTCAAGCTGCTCCTGGTGCTCCCAGACCCTTCCCCAGCTCCGTTCCCTTCTCTGGACACGCTCCAGCCCCTCACTGTCCTGAGCTGAGGGGCCCAGAACTGGACACAGCACTCGAGCTGTGGCCTCAGCAGTGCCCAGCACCGGGCAAGAATCACTTCCCTGGTTCTGCTGCCACACTATTCCTGATGCAAGGAAGAAGGACTGAACTCTGAGGACTCCATGACTGGAGCACTGAACTGCTCCTCTGCAGAGAGACCTTGTGGTGGTGAGTTTGTGTGGTGCTCCTGCATTCCTGGTCGCACAGCCTGACCTCCACACAGCTCCCCAAAACAACCCCCCTGCACTCAGTGTTTCTCCTGTGCTCATCCAGGCTGGATATTGGCACGATAAATGAGGCAAAAAGCAGTATCATTCTAAATTAACACATTTTACAGCCCTTTGTATTGCAGAAAAGCATAAATCACCTCAAAATAGTCACGACTCAGGTCTTTCGGCACATGCTTGTAGCATAATCAAATTCAGTATTTTAACATACTTGTGTTATTTCTCATGTGTGTTCTATGTAAATTGATACAAACCACCTTCCTCTTTACACTGTGTACAAGCAGTAATCACAGAGATACAGGCAGTAATCAGAGAATATTCTGAGTTGGAAGGGACCCACAAGGATCATCATTTATCTTATTTATTAAAACAACAATTATGCATTATGGAAGGGTGACCAGACATGCTTTGTTTTGAAATACCTATAAAAACAACATCCACGCAACTAACTTATTTATAGCTTATTGCTTTTGTTTATATTAGCTATGATTGCTAAGCAGAAGCAAAGCACATTCAATTTAAATGTTCCCATTTTTTTAAAAAGGGAGAAGAAATGCAAAAACAGAATTAGGAAGAAAATTTGCTATTCTTGAAAAATAAATAGACAGACTTCGAACACTGAAAGGACAATCCAAGCAATCAGCCCTTCTCAAAAAAAATATCAATTATAAACTTAAATATCGCCTGGAATATGGAAATCCCTGGAGGCCAGGGGTATTAAAAAATATTATGCAGAATTGTCATGCACTATTCTTAAAAAATAAACTCCAAACCTGTGCGTAATGTGGGAGCAGATAAGCATTTGCAGTCAGGTTGTTGATCCAAAGAGAGTAATTAAAGAAGGTGAGGTCTAAACTTGTCAAAGTCATTTTGCCCTACTTTCCTATTTATAGGTTTCAAAATGGAAAAAGCCTTCAAAAGGATTTGCATCCTAGCTTCCCTCTGTAAGATCCTTCTGCAAGAGATTTGAGAATTAGCTGCTGTGCCTGCAGTATATTAAAATCTTTGACAGCCATCCACTTGGGGAATCCCTGGGTAAAAAAGAAACAACAACAACAACAAAAAAATAACTACCTCACTTTGCTTCAAAAGGTTCACAGTATCACTTGAAAGTGGAGAATAAATCACTGTTCCTCGGAATTGTTCCTGAGGCTTTTCCATTCTGGGAGGTCCTGCAGTGGGAAGGGTTTGTGGAATTGCAGCCTCCTGCACCTTCTCCTGCTGCTCACCTGGGCTAAGGTGTTTCCCTGCCCCTGGACCAGAGCAGGGAGGAGGGAGAAGGGCCACTTCCTTCTCTCTCGGTGTGGTTTGGTTGGATAAGGAATAGATCCAGTTATCTTTCTCATCTCAGCATCACAGATCACAGAATCCCAGAAAAGTTTGGGTTGGAAGGGACCTTGAAGCTCATCCCATTTCACAGCCCTGCCATAGGCAGGGACACCTTCCACCAGACCAGGGTGCTCCAAGCCCCCTCCAACCGGACCTGGAACACAGAATGCTGCATAAAAAGTGAAAAAGGAGAAGCTCCAAATATCTCTCACAGAAATTTGCTTGAAAAGACAAGTCAACACAGTATTGGGGTTCTGCTCTGTTAAAGAAAAAAACATCGTTTGGGTGAAATTTTCTCCACTTTTTCCTACACCAGTAAACTTTAAACCTTCTTTAAACTCAGTAGAAATGTGTTGATAGAAGCATTTTAAATGAAAAAGAAAACAAGTTTTTAGGCTTGAAAGCTGAAAAAAATTGGTATTTTTGTCATTTATATATTTAACAAAACCAAGAATAGCCCATCTTGACAAAATTTGAAACTGCAATCCTGATTTAAAAAAAAAAAAGAAAGAAAAGAAACTACTTCAGAACAAATTGTTCAACTGCTACATTCTCAGCTACAAAAAAAAAATCCTCTGAATGGACACTTTAAAAATCGAGTTTTCCACTTATCACAGGAAAAGAAGTTTTCTTTGAGCAGGTCTCCTATATACGAGATCTGTGCTTTTTAAAACTGACAGCTGAGCCTTACTGTGCCCTGTGATTCTGCAGCTAAATGCAGCCTCTGGCTCCAAATAAATTCTTATGTCCCATAGGCAAATGAGGAAACATTCAGTGAGCAGAGAGGTATGTGCTGTCGGGGACACCACCTTATCACAAAATGCAACTTTTCACTTCCACTTATCTCAGCTTCCTTGTGCCAGGCCGTGAAAAGGCAGGGAGTTATCTAACTCCACCATCAGAGCTCTGCAAGGAGATAAAGAGGACAGGTAAAGTGATGAAAATTAAAATATTTTGGGTAAGCTAGGGAAAAATAAAAGCTGACTCATTGTCTAAACTGCTCCCGTTATTTGGGAAAATAAGTCAGTGAAACATTTTGCTTTTTTCTTGTTCATTCGCTCAGATTTCCCAGCCATCATTACGAAGTTTAAATGTTTCTCATCACAAGGATTAAAGGTGAGCTGACATGGGCATGTGTCATAAAAGGAACTGCTTCTTCTACCTTGGCACTTTACAATCCTGAGAGACAAGTAATGCTTAAGGAAATGTGCTTTTTATGCCCACAGTGATCTTGCTGAAGAAAACATCAGTGGAAAGTGTCATTTAGATAATTAAAAGTGAGAACGAGCAGAAACAGCACCCTGAAAGAAACCAAACCAAAACAAAAAAAAATTTGCCCAGGGGTCTTCTCTGTTACTCTGTTTGTGATTTTGTGGACCAGATTTTTAGCTGAGTAACACGATGCAAGTCCACCCACAGCCAAGGGTAAGCTGGTTTGCAACAGCTGAACATTTAGTGCACCAGCTTTATGGCATTTTAAACTCCTCCTTTGAATTCTCCCATTTTTTTCCACTGCTATCACCCTTCCAAGAGAGCATTCATCCCACAACACCTTATCTACAAAGGGCTCTGCAGAAGATATGACCCTTGAATCCTGACTGGGATGGATTGGGAGGAAAGGCTGGCTGGCTTGCTTGCTACTCTTCAACTTGGTTTAGTTATTTTTTTTCTTCCTTAAATCATAGCTTAAATTATCTGAGAGGAAAAACCAGTGTTTTAGAAATGAAGAACCCACTGTACATTATGTATCGATGCCTCTAACAGGAGATATCCCCAGACCCAGTCTCTCCAACTTCAGTTTTAAAAGAGCCTTCAAATGACATCTTGTTTGCTGCTCCTGCATGGCTCCCAGCAGCTCCTCACCTGTTTGCAGAGGCGCAGAGTCACCGGCTTTGCACCCCTGCCCCACCCCTGAAATCTGGCCAACAAACACAGTACTTTCAACCCCGAATATCACAGGTACCCCGACTCAGGAGCCCAAGGCTCTGCAAGACAATCCAGTGACGTACCAGTGGTAATTGTTCTGACAAGGACCCTCTGAGCAGTGTCACTGGAGGTGACAGTCACTGGCAGTCCCCAGCTTAGCAGCAAGGTCACCGGGGAAAGGCAGTTTCCACTAATGCTGTCAGGCACTGCAATTGTAGGCAAATCTTTCTGTTCCCGAGTGACCACCAGCCCGGAGGGCAAGGGGTGGCAAGAGGAGTGACAGATAAAGCACAACACTTAAAAACATCTGGGTTTCCGTCTCAAACGAAAAATTGGAAAAAGAAAAAAAAAATTAAAAAAGCACAAAAGAAGGATAAAGGGTTTGTTTCTTTAGCATCTCTACTAAGGAATTGGCAAATCCCTGGGCCTGGAGGACCTCTGGAGAAGCAAGTAGGAGCTGGATGGAGATGCCGCTCCATCCCCACGGCCTGCCCTTGCCCCCCGAAGCTAAGTTCAGCACCCCTGAGCTTTGCAAGTGAATTGGTGGGGGAAATGGCCAGTTCCGTGCTCAGGGAACTCAGCACAGCTCCCTGCCCATGGCAGGGTGTTTTCCTTCCCTGCACACGCAGGAATTCGGCTCTGCCTCCCCTTGCAGCAGCTGTATGGGTGCCAATGTTAAAGAGACATTCATTTGGAAAGAGGATACTCTGCAAACTGATATGCAAATAAAAGCCATCAGCAAAGAGATGCAGCAGTCAGGAATGGGGGCTCACACACATTGTGTGCTCTCCGCGTTCGGCATTTCCCTGGCCCGACCTTCCCCGGAGGTACCACTTTGCCCAACAGGTGATGTTTGACTCAGTGGTCGCGAGGTGACAATGTGCCAGAAATGGGAAATTCATATCATTTGTATTCCTTTTCCTCTGCTATTCTGAGGGTTGAAAGGGCCACCATTTTAAATTTAATTTACAGGGTATACCGTCTATCTGTTGGAAACACGAGGAAGCAGACCTTGTCCTAGTATTTATCAGACACATGCCGCCCATCTGCTTGAGCTGGGTCGAGGAGGATTTGCTGTTAATCCTTCAGACCCATCTGCAGGGGGTTCAAAATGCTGACCAGAAAGCTAGACAAGATGAGGTTTATTTAATTAAAAAAACTGCTCCGGAGGTTACTGGAAATCACTCTGAAGAAGAAATAGCTTTTGATCATGTCACTTCTAGGGAAGGCAGGAGGGGAAGGGGGATGGGGGAGGCGAGGCAGAGTTTTGCATCAAAATAACACCGCGCCTATCAGTAAATAAACGAAATGATGGAGCTGCACCAAATAAACCTGCCCTCGTGAGGGAACATTTCTATCTACCTGTTACATCAAACGCAGGAAAAACTAAGCCCCCACTCCAGCTTGGATGTTTCGCCACCACATTGCAGGGCTTGGCCTCTAATCTGGGCGAAGTATGAAAGGCAGAAATTGGGTTACTCGCGCACGCACACACCCGAGCACGCACACACACACACACACACACACACACACTCTCATCTGCGGGTTCGTTTGCATGGGGCTGAAAAGGAGGCACACACAACCCAGAAAACAACTCCAAAACCTGCAGCAGGTTAGCACGTTAAAACCTGGCATTTCTTATTTGCCTGCTTTTTGGAAGGAGCACCTTCCAAATCTTGGTGGGGGGATGGTTAACCTGAGCTTTATTACTTTAACATTTAATTGCTGCTTTTCATGATCACTGTTCAAGATCCATTTATGTGGAAGTGAGAAACAATAAAATCCCATCTACATTTGCTGTGCTGAAAATGGACATCTGTTAGTAACAATATTATTTCTAATGAAATATTACGTACACAACTGGTTTAATGCAGTGCTGATGTTTGGGAGAAGTGGCTTTTCATGGGAATAATCCTTATTCTTCCAGCTCCTGATTGTTATTTTATGGCAATATAATGCATGACAATTTTCAAAGTAGCTTGGACAGAGAATTTGCCCCTACCTCTCCCAGGACTCTTTGAAATGCTGCGCCTGTTCCTAATCAGATTCCTGTACTGGGGGGTTACACAATAATTTTCTTTTTCTTTACTGGGGTTTTTTTTTTTTTCCCCTAAGCATAAACATCCTCAGAAAAAATAAAAAGCAGAGGCAGAACTGAGCACCAAGGAGAACAACACGCAGCAAATTGCAATATTCCCGACAACAAGATGTGAAATAGGGTCTGGCATTGCTGGTCCTGTACCCAGCACACCGGTGAAATACAGCTCCACCTAGGGACAAGGTACATCCATCCTGCAGAAAAGACGGATTTTGGAAACCAGGACCAGGAACAATGGGGAGATCTCATTCTCCTGCAGAGTGGAAAGTAAAGATTCATGCAGCTTGGGATCAGATAGCAAGAATTCTGCTTTGTGGCTGAAGATAACCTCTGAGCAAAGTAACTTTATCTACAGCAAATTATTCCTTAGCTTCCCATTGCAGGATTTGCTTCACCTTAGTCTGAAGCAAGTGGTGCTGGCCACTATCAGATAGAGGGGTAGAGGGATGTCTGCTTTGATTTAATAGAGAAGTTCCCATGGAAAGTGCTTGGGCTGAGTGAGAAAATCTCATCCAAGGATTGTGGAGAGAGAAATTCACTGAATTTCTTTTATTATGACCGGGTTAACCAGCTATGCAGAGATTTGACCACAGAGATATAAGGTCTGTGATGCTTAGCAGGCCGCTGAAATAGATGTTCTCTCTTCTGGATATAGTGCTTCCAGTCATCTGTGAGTCTTTTGTTCCCCTGAACCACCCAATCCACATCTTTTTTATTTTAAACCGGGCATTTCCCGTAGTTGTTTGTTCTCAGTCATGCAAATGAGACATTAACCCTTCCTGACTGTCCATCCCTGCACCCACAGCCCAGGGCTGTGTGGGATCTGACACCCAGCCCTGCCTGTCCTTGCTGCACACAGGAGACATCGCTGCTGCCTTAACTCATCCGAACATTTTTTTCCTGGCAGTCCCTTCACCCACGGCAGCATTGACAGAAAGAATCATGGAATCATTAAGGTTGGAAAAGACCTTCGAGATATTCAGTCCAACCATCGACAGAAAACTAAACCCACTAAACCACACTTCAAAGTGCCAGGTCCACACTTGCAGGGATGGTGACTCCACCACTTCCCTGGAGAGTCTGTTCCGAGCCTTAACAGTCTTTCAGCAAAGAAATTTTTCCTAATATCCAACCTGAACCTCCCCTCTGTGCAACTTGAGGCCATTTCCCCTTGTCCCAAGGAAGCAGTTATACAAACCTCTAATGAAAGCATTTAAAAGGTAGCAAAGCCCAATTTCCCAGTGCAGAGACTTAAACCACACACAGATCCTGTATTTACACATGCAGAGTGGAATTTGCACTTGCAATTAAGTTGATTGACATTTTCTCACTGTGTAGATACTTTCATCAGCAAACATTTGGGCAAGCAATCAAGTGAGTTATGTTTTTAAATGCCCACCCTGGCATGTAGAAAGAAACACCCCCGCCAGACAAGGAAACAGCAAGGACACCTCTTGGATGAGTTCATCTGAGCACTTAGAATCACAAAATCGTTCAGGTTGGAAAAGCCCTCTGAGATCATGGAGTGCAACCATTCCCCCAGCCCTGCCAAGCCCACCACTGACCCATGTCCCCATGGCTTTTAAATGGGATGGTGACTCCACCAACTCCCTGGGCAGCCTCTTCCAATAACTGACCACCCTTTCAGTGAAGAAATTTTCCCTAATATCCAACCCAAACCTCCCCTAGCACAACTTTAGGCCGGGTTCTCTTGTCCTGTCACTTGTTAAGTGGGAGAACAGACCTACCCGCAGCTGGCTGCACCCTCCTGTCAGGGAGTTGTGGGGAGCCAGAAGGGGTCCCCTGAGCCTCCTTTTCTCCACTTGTCAACAAATGTAATGAACAGGAAAGCAGAGAAGCAGAGGACAAAAGCCTTTGGTTCTGGGAAAAGTGCCTACGAGGTGGTGCTAAAAGTGTCTCAGGAACAAGCGAAGATCATCCGTGATGTCACTTTGGTCATAATTAGTTGGCAAAGAAAACAGCAAAGTCAAAATCACAGTGGTGCACCACAGCCCTCCTGTTAACAGAGCGAAGCTATCGATCCCATCACTCGTTTATTTAGGAGATAGAATTTTAAACAGGAATAAGAACACAGTTACCATCAAATCAGCTGTCAGCTGGATGTCACCGTAGGCAATTAGCATGCTCCTAATGTGCTACAAATTTTAAGCCCAAATTATGTCCTCAGATGCCTGGGTTCAGCTCACGCTGACTTTGCAGAACACAGGGTTTAGAGCACAGGAAGAACGGCAGGTAGATATTGCAGAGGGTCCGGACAAGCAGCCCTGGCTGGGAGAATAGGAGTGGGAGAGGAGATCTGCCGTGGATGCTGCCAGCAGAGCAGAGAGTGTGAAAACCCCTTCCTGCCAGACCGAGCAAGCAAGCCTGCAAATGTGCTGTCTTCTGTCCAAAGCAGCGCTGGGAATGGGCTGCAAATACATTTGTAAGCACTACAGGTAGTTAGTCATTAATATTCCTGGGGCTGAACCTCGGCAGGTATAAGTCATCCAAATTCCGCTGATTTCCTTGGTTCGTACCAGCTGTGGCCCCATCTCTGTGTTATTACGAAAGACAATAAATCTCTTCTCTGGGCCAAATTTAGTCCCAGCTACGTCTCCGTGACTGGATTAAGTCCACTGAAACTAACGGGGAGAAGTCTGAGCTCATGTGTGGGAAATGAGAACAGGACGTGGCTGCAGCGTTTGGTAAAGCAGGAAAGAAGAACCTTCACACACACACACATGTGAACATATTTATTCCGTCTTGGGCTGATTGGACATTTTCCTTAGAATAAAGGGGAAATAAACTACTTTCCCTTCAGAAAATGAGATTTGGCTCAAACCAAGATCCTCCACACAGGGAACAATTGTGTCCCAAAAATGAGTTCCAGTCAGAAAACTGGTGGTTCTTGTTTTGTTCTACATCTGCTTCAGCCAGCACACTGCATGCTGGAAGCCTTCTAATTCCCCCGAGTAATCAGCTGCTGGAAGAAATAAGGCCATGTTATGGTAGATACAGTTTAACCAGTAGTGGAATTTCCTGGGATCACAGGAAATAGAGTTACAGCTCCTGTAAGCAAGAGTGTGTTCAGGCAGAGGCAAATGATGACCTGATTCAAACAAAAATATCTCATTTTAGCTCAAAATGTCAACATGAAACACTCTGACATTTGCAAATCAATTCTTTTCAGGAATTATCTGTTCCAATTTGAGATGAAAACAAATATGAAAATACCAGAATTTCCCATGGGATAGAAATTCTATTTTTCAATGAGCAGTAGGAACTATATCCATTGAGAGGTCATTTCTCTATTACAAAGCCACTGTTTTCTGTGTCTGTAAATGCAAATAAAAGACAGTCAGGACTTGTCTCAAAGCTAGATGGCCACCTGGCTTCCACAGTGCACACGGAGATCCCACCAGGTCCTGACCCCCTGTTCCCGAGTACCCTCGTGGGGATAATTTTTTCATAATACCCAGCTGGAATTTTCCATGATGCCATTTGTGGCTGCTGCCTCTTGCCCTTCTGCAGTGTGCCTCCAACAATAGCCTGGCCCTGTCTCCTCTGTGACCACACTGGAGCCAGGTTGTAGGTGGCACAGCCTGGGTTTTGACGGTTTTTGAAGGCATTTTCTAACTCTTAGCAGCCCGTGGCCACGCTCCTGGCTAGGATAGAGCCGTTCAACTCTGTGGCCTTCAAAATGGAGCAGACAAAATGATTTACACCTGGTCTGGATGAGTCTGGCTGAGCCCTGGGCAACTCCATTCCCATTCCCGTTCAAACACATGAAGTCACGGTTGCAAACCATCCACCTGCCTATTTCAAACAGCAAAATAACCAGTGACACAACAAATGTTCCCGGGCAGAACAACACAGTTATGGAATTTGTAAGTGGACAACAGTGTGTGGAGCAGGAGATTGTGTGTGTTTGGCAGGGGGGTGGCAGATCCCAGCACAAGAGCGGAGAGAAATGGAAAAGCAAACAGCCAAGGAGAGCAATATGTAATTCCTTGCACCAAAGCACACGGCAGTCGTGCTACAAAGCTGACTGCAAGGAAAATGCTAAACGCATTTTCAAGCAGCTTTTCATCATCTTTTAATGTAAAGTAAGAGCTGGAAACAAAAGAGGGGAGCCAGCTCTCTGCACACCTCCAGCCAGGGCTCTGTGGAGAAACAGTGGCATCAGGAAAAACAATCTCAAAACCCAGGCCAGCAGAAAGTGCCCCACAGATCCAGTGTGAATAACCAGCACTACACATGACTGCCTTCTCTTGAGACCCTGATCACGAGTCTGGGCACCTTCTTCCCCTCACAAAAACCAGCCCTCAGAAAACAGATGCCCTACGAGGGGGTACCTGCTCTTTGGGGTGCCTTTAACACTTCATTTCCATGGGATGCTGTACCTTTCTTGCCAGAGGATGAGCTCCCCAGAATCCTTGGTAGTCCCCTGTTTCCTCTGCCTTGCTGCCAGGGGGTTGCACCTGGCTAAGGGAGAGCTTTGCTCCCCAGATACCCATCAAAGGGTATTTGCCCAATTTAGCTTTGGAAGAGACCTTAAAATCCCCAGGACAGAAAGCTCTTTCGCAGTTATTTATCCCATAGTCTCATCTTCTGTTCTCTTTCTGCTCCAAAATAGTCAGCTTTTACCTTGCAGCCAAACCAGACACCTCTGACTGCACCTCACATTATCACAGCAATTACACATCTCGTGTCTCCAACTTCTTTAAATAGAGCTGATTAATATTCAGAGTTGGCAATCCCTTGATTAAACAAGACACCCACAAGGCAGCCACTACTAGGGGCCAGTTGCCAAACTGGAAATTCCTGGTGAAAAAAAAGATTTAAAAATAAATATATATAAAAGAAAAAGGAAAAAAACCAACAGCCCAGCTCTTTCATCTGCTGCCTATGAAGTCTCAGCTGCGCCCGTGTCAGTGTGCAGGAGGCAATAAGGGACGATGTCGACAGATGGGGAGCTGAGGACACAATTCACCCAGCCTTCAAGAAAGCTTACAGTCCCATACTATACATTAATCCACAAGGTCAGTAATGGGGAGGGGGGGAGACACTAACCCGTAAGCAGATAAGGAATTAAGATGGAGGTAGCAGACAAAGAGGGCACGTCTGCAGCGTTTAGCGCGGACGGGGGATCTGCTGGAATGTCACAGGGGGCACTTCAGCCACGGGGTCCCTGGCCAAAGGCACGAGGGGAAGAAAAGAGCAGAAGGAAAGAAAAGGTGCGGGAGACACTCATCCAAGTGACAGCCAGTGCTGAAGAGGGAGTAAATTAATCCAGGATGACACTGACAGACTAGGATTAAGTAGCTCACCGATGTCATTAGGTTGCATGCACATATAGATGAGCTAACGAAGACAGGGACAATGCTTACCCCAAATAATTGAGGACACGGGGAAAAAAGGGTCAGGGGAAGGTTATAAAAATAGTAGATTAGGAAGCTTCCAGAGAAGGCGTTCAAGTCAGCCCTTTTCTCACTTGATCCCTTGCTAAAATATTTATTTCTGTTCTGCTGTCACCTGACTTCCCTATCTTTCTAGCTCCTCTCCTTCTCCTCCAGCCTGTCCAAAATACCAATTCCTTTCCTTCATTTACCACATGTTGTCTTGCTCCCCAAACACTGCTTTACCTCCCAGCCCTCCACGCACCCTATGGACCTTCATTCATCTCACAGCAGCCATCACCAGGGTTCAGCTGATGAGGGGAACTTGATCAGAAATGTCAACTCAATCACCACATGCTACCACGGGTCCGGAGCAGACACAACCCGTGTACATCACTTTTGAAAATGGTTAAGACTTTTAGGACAGTCACTGAGCTGAGACCGCTGAATACTGAGCTGTGGTTCTCTCTTGCCTGCACCACTGACTTCACGTGTGACCAGAGCCTCAGTTCTGCAGTTCAATTCCTCCTGCCCTCTCCAGGCCTCCTGAGGACTTCACCTACAATTTTCCCAGTGAGTTGCTCTTGGTTTGGTGGTGTGACAGGCACAGCACAGACTCTCAGGTATGGCTTCAGGATCAACGTCCAGCAGCCCATCTGACAACAAAGGACAGGGATGCATTTTTCCTCTTTTTCCTTCGTACTGGTTGATATGCTCAAATTTTAGTTATTTTCAGGGTTGAGGTACAATTCACTGCAGAGCTACAGCAGCTCTGGAATGGGCACAAGGGAGGAGGTGGACATTCATATCTGGAGACCGGAGCAACAAGTGGCTTCAGACTCCACCTCAGAGCTCTCCTGGAGTATGGACAGTACTGACAATAAAAGAACATGGCTCTTCCATTGTGTTGCTCCATCCACAGGCTTTCCTGACACTGTATTTTGAGTTTCTTATAGTGCTTGCCCATTCAGGGTACTCAGGGCTCTCTGCCAGCAAACTTTCACTCTCCCACACTGGAATAATCAGAGCTGAAGACGGGTAATATTTACATCAATGAGGAAGTGGGATAAAGCATGTTTAGTAAATTAAAAAATTATCAATCTCACACAAAGATGCCAATGAGATAAGACTTAACTATGTATGACCCAAGATGGAAAAATGAAAGAGCCTTTTCCCATCTAAGGCCTCTGGTAATGGCATCTCTGCCCAGAGCAGAGACAATCATCATAGACACGTGGCTTCTCCTTTTGTTTCAGTTTTCCTTCCTGTTGCAATTAGCATTTCTTAATGCAGCTCAGCTGAAACCACCCCAATACAATCCAAAGTTGCTAACTACAATGTCATCGTGGGCCATAACGAATGTTTGCTTAAAGATCAATAGGTGAGGCCAGTGTTAATTGTTAAATTAAACATAAACATTGTCAAAACACATCCCTCGTTATTCTTCCACCTGATGACATGAACCTGGAGAGCCCTTGGTGACCTTATATTCAGGCTCTGTGACCTTCAGGTGGTTTGCATCAGATTATCTTTACCTTATGCAAACTTAGTGTTTTAATTGATCATTTTAGAAAACAGCAGATTGCAGAACTCCTGCAGTTTCAGATGGGATTTCTTTGAGAAATACTCTCTGAGGAGGGTAAAAATATCTATAAGGTACTTGGGTAACCTGGAGTTAAATATGTCACAGTTTGGCTGCAGCCTTTCATGACAAGACCCATCCCTAACCTGCCTCAATTATCCACTGGACTCACTCTCAGCCAAGAAAGTGCTGCAGAACAGAGTATTTCAGGTGACAATTTCCAGCTGTTTTGCTGACTGGTGGAATTCTGTTCCTACTGAAGTCACGGGAGGAGCCACAGCTCTGAGTTCAGGCACTGTGGATGATGCAGGAAGCCTTTACTAGTGGACATAAAAATTTCTGGGCTCCAGCACAGAACAAGCACTTGGCTCTCAGTGACTAAGTGTAGCTACATTCCTTGTAGCAGTGAACGGGAACTGATTCCTGCCCTGCTCCACCTTCCTACTGTGCTGCCACTGCCAGGAAATTAGAGCTTGCCAGAGGCTGCAAAGAGCCTAAAATAATTACTCAGACATGCATTATCTGTCATATGCATCTTAGGATGTTAATTTTACTGTAGAATCCGAAGGGCTGTTCTAAGTCTGGGCAGTCTGGTTCTCTACACCACAGGGAACAAAACTGCACAGGTTCCATGAGTTTATCAAATACCGTCTCAAGACTACTGAATGATTTTTGTCCCGCTCGCACTGGTGGGGTCTGTTGCAGAACCCCTTTCCTCTGTCAGTTAAAAGCTTCCCTCTAACTTCCAGCCTTTATTTATTCAGAGCCAGTTCCTGCCTATTTGTTCTTGTGCCAGCATTTCAGCTTATATAGCTCTTATCCCTCCCTAGTGTTTACCCCCCCCCTCAATGCATTTCTGGAGAGCAGTCCTATCTCTTCCCAGCCTTCATGTTATTAGGCTGAACAAGCCCTGCTCTTTCAGCCTTCTTTCATAAAATAGGTTCTCCATTTCCCCAGTCACCCCAGTAACCCTGACAGTCTGAATCTTAAACATGGGTAACCACAACTGTCCCGCTTGCCTTTTCCTCGGTGCCTCCTGGAGCAGTATTAGCTCTGCCACAGTCCTGCAATAAAATGGATATATTCCAGGGCTGTGGCTGCTCTGCTCACAGCCAGGTTGCGCAGTGGCCCATCTTCGTTCCCTAAGCATTTAACACAGTCTTTCTCTACGTCTGTCTTTCAAGCTGAAGAGTCCATGGTTTAAGGCAGCAGCTTCTATTATTGGTCCCAGCGTGCATTGCCTTTGTACTTGACAATACCCACATTCTGTATGTTCATCCGAATCAACAACACTTCCAAATTTTCTGTCAGCTGTGTGTTTCATTAGCCCAAGCAATTCCATAACCACTTTCCATCTCCTCATTTCTTCTTCCCAAGTCACCTTCCATCCTTACCCCTTTGAACACACTTTGACCCATGACAGAACAGTTTTTAATCCTCCCCTTCTCCATTGTCATCTCGCACTCCCTGCACAGCACAATATATTCAGTTCTTCAGAGGAGCCCAGCTCGACTGGGGCATCACGCTGTTCTTAACTCCTCAGTAAAGCTCTCCAAGGAGCCCAGCACTCTCCCTCTCACTAACCCAACTTCATTTATCCCATTGTCATGTGCCTTCACATGTTCAGTTGTTTAAAAAGCTGCTCTAAAGCACTGCATAGTCTTGAGGTACAGCCAGGAGTTTCCCTAATCACTTTTCAGCAGCTGCTCCATCCTTTATTACAGGTGCTGTGTTTGCTACTTCCCAGTCAAATGCTCAGGGCAGAGTACTCAGGCTTTGAACAGTTTATTGAGAGTCTTTGCCACAGGAATGGTGATTCCATGTGTCAGTTCCTTCTCTCTCCTGAGGCTGATCAGATCCTCACAGACCTGAACACATGAAGCGCTCGGAGTTCTGCATGTTGCACACGGATCCTCTCCACTCATTCCCATTATCCATCTTCATCCCTAGGGAAAGCCCAGGATGGTACACATTAATCCCTAACCCATGTTCATTACATGGTAGACCCATCCATTCTTTTTCTTTTCTTTTAGAGGGGTAGTGTTTCTTTTATTTTTTATTTTCCTTACTGTGCAAGATCCTTGCAGTTCCATACCCAAACTTCGGGCCTTCACCTCCTAACCTTCAAGATATGGCTGCTTTCCCTGATCTACCCCTTTTCCCATTCCTAGCACATTCCATTTCACTCCATATACCCATTTCAAAGCTATTATTCCAAAGCTCAGGTCTAAATCCCTTCCTGGCAGGTTTTTTTCCCTCACTGGTCGACAATGCAAATTCTAGATAACTCCTACCCCTTCTTCTGAAGAAATCCCCTGCATTTTACCTGTCCAAACCCTTGAGCTGTCCTATATCCTGGAGATGCTGAATACTCTGGAAGTGTCCAAAATCAGGGTGGGTGTGGCTCTGAGTAACTTGGTCTAGTGGAAGGTACTCCTGCCCATGGAAGGGGGATTGGAACTGGATGATCCTTGAAGGTCTCTTCCGCCCCAAACCATCCCATGATTTTATGATAGGATTCTATGATACCCTGATTTCAGCTGCTTTAGACACCAGCAAATATACAGTCTGGGGACTCTTCCTCCGCCTTTCCCAACAGGTAGCAGTCCTTCTGCGCCAGGATCATCCCATAAATCAAATTCCCTCTATGATTGAGGCTACACACGTCTCTCTTCAAGTCCGCGCCGGCACAACCGAGGTGTTATCGGTGCTCCACAGAAATAAGTTGCCTTTTGATGGGTTCTGGAGTGCAGCCCTGTGTAAACCCCGGGGTTTTAATTTGCTGGAAGGAAGAGGAGCACTTTGATATCCACCCTCCCTTCTGTCAAACAAGATACGTGCTCTGATCTGCCATGACTGCAATTTCATAACTTCAGAAGTGCCACGCAGCAGCGAGGACGTGGTTTTTGCTAAAGTCAACAAACTCAACATGGTACAGATTTAGGCTTCCTGATATTTTTCACTGTGTTGTTAAGGCCATTTGGCCCTCTCCTAATAAATACATTTATTCATTTTACACTGATGTGAGAGTTGATAATTAATGTAAAAGCACTCGAGTCTCAAGCGTAGCAGGATCCACAATAAAACAGTGATAACCAACACCGAAATTCCATCTAGATAAGGACATGCAGAACTAGATTTAGGAGGACTGCAAAAAATTTAAAACAGCCTCCTTACCTTCCCTACTTTAGGAAAAATCTGGGGAAATAGCAACAAAGCAAAGGATGGGAAGAGATGGGAATCTCCAGAATTCAACTTCCCCACACCATTAATTGTGGCAGTTAGAAGAACCAAGCGCTTTGGACAGATTTTGCCCGGATTCAGGAAAGCGCTTTAACGTGGGTTTAAGTTTACCCTCTGTTTGGAAAGTACTTAAGTATAGGCTTAACTTCGAGCAGACGTTTAAGTCCCCTTGACTTTAACATGTGCTCAAGTGCTACCTACAAAGGAAGCATTTTCCTGAAGCAGGAGACCATCTTGGCTTAGGCACTGGATTAGCTGTCAAGAGACCGGGATTTGTTCCTGGCTCTACCCCTGGCCATTGGCAGGGTGAGCCCAGGCAAATAACATCCCTACTCCCTGCTTCAGTTTCACCACCTGGAAAAAGGAGTGAACTCCACTGCCCTTTGCAAAATGCTCCAGCGCTGATGCATGGAAAGCATTTATTTAAGAAGTACACATTCATATAATTATTTTCAGGGCTTTCTTGCAGTGGCCCTTCAAACAGCTGAGTAATGAAGGGTATTGGTTGCACATCCTCCTGATCCATCCCTGTTAATTCAGAATAAGGACTGACTTGTTCTGGCTTATTTCCAGCCTTTACACATCTCTTTGAAATGCCTTATTTTTTATTTTAGCATAAAAAATTCCATTGAAGTTAATGGGTTATTAAGTTGTTGGGTACATTTTACGCCTTCATATGTGAAGTGAGTTTGGATTTTCATTAGTTAGAGCTAACAGCAATTTTCAATAAAATATTAACCAAACACACAGCGAAATAGTTCATGTGGATCTATCCACTACTTCAATAAAATTAACAGACTTAGATATTTACTCTTGCCCCAGCAGTAATATTTTCCCACATTACATTTCAAACAATGAAATGACACTAAATTCATTTAAAACAAATTTATATTATTGTTATTTTAAACAATACCTAATTCAATTTCAGTGTTTGGCATGCAAAGTTTGAAAATATCAATATTATTGTTTAATGTAAAAAAATAATAATAATTCAGCTACAAACTATTAGCATATGCAAGCTTCCCAAATGAGTTCCAGGGCTGGTATTTACATTAAACTGAAAATGAGCAAAACCAGCCAGATGTAACTGTGCCATTCAGAGGAGGGGATGTTCAGATTTAAAAAGCAGGGCATTCAGCCCCAGTTTCAGCCCTCTCCCCTGCACTGGGAAGCTGATCCAGGGAAGTGTCACCATGGGTTTGCTGTGATTTAAAAACAGAGGGACATAAGGATGAAGAGGGATGGGGAGGCAAATCACACACTGCTCACTGGGGAGCTTTACGGGCATTATTTGTCACCAGCAAACCTCGAAATATGTGACAAGTAAATGGGGGTGTTCAGGCTGGAGAAGAGAAGGTTCCAGAGAGAACCTGGAGCCCCTTCCAGTGACTAAAGAGGCTCCAAGAGAGCTGGAGAGGAACTTGGGACGAGGGCATGGAGTGACAGGGCAAGGGGGAATGGCTTCCCGCTGCCAGAGGACAGGGCTAGATGGGATACTGGGGAGAAATTCTTGACTGAGGGTGGNNNATTCTTGACTTGGGGAGGCCCTGGCACAGGTTTCCCAGAGAAGCTGTGGCTGCCCCATCCCTGGAAGTGCCCAAGGCCAGGTTGGATGGGGCTTGGAACAACCTGGGATAGTGGAAGGGAGGGACTGTCCATGGCAGGGGGAGGGACTGGATGAAGTTTAATGTCCCTTCCAACCCAGACCAGTCTGTGATGCTCTGTACGACCAGGGGAGTAGCCAGCCAGGGTCATCCCCAACCGTCAGCACTTCCGAGCCATGGCTGTCCCACGGCCAGAGCAATCCGTGGGATCAAATCCTTCTGCACGTGGAATTTAAGACCAGCTCATGGGGAGCAGTGTCAGCCTGGTGCAGGAAACTCCACTTTGAAAAAACGGTGTTTGAAACAACAAACATTTCAAAGCTTGCGAGTCAAGGTGAATAATGTGCTCACATGTCCCTGAATGCTGCACTGACAGGGAGGAGATGCTCCACCACCTGGAAACAAGCTGCTCCCTGAAAATTGCCAGGACAGCTCTTGCTGAGCTCTTCTGCTAATGACAACACATCAATGGAGCCTGGGAGAGCCCACAACAAACCTGTGATTCACAGCAACCTTTGAGGAAATCATAAAGTGTATTTAGATTTGATCTTTACCTGCTAACACAGCCCTTTAAAACCCTTTCAGTAGCAAAGCAGCTGCCCTTTGAGGATGCCTTCCCCACGTTCAGTGCTCAGAGGAGCTCTGATTCAGAATAAAACAAGTGGCTAGAAGAGTATGTGGGTATTTAGCTAATTATATGTCTGGTAAATTTGTGTTTTAAAACAATGCTGCTTGTCTCCTCCCTTTGCAGAGTGCCAGTTCACTGGAGTGTTTCCCACGGATTGGCAATTAGCTGTAATTAGGTCTTGTGATTTCCACATTTGTCCTCACGTCACAAAGTTTACTCCTAGAAACGTTCATTTGGATGGTAGGTGGTTGCTAATTGCAGCAGTAACAAAAGCCATTGGCAGCCACAGCACCTGAGTTTACTGTTGGATCAAGCCATTGCTCCCTGCTCCCAACTTTTCAGGAGGATTTTGCAGCTCCAGAAGTCTCAGCCAGCACTTTGGCTGGGTCAGGCTGCCCTGAAGTCAAGGACAGGGGACTTACACCTGGCTGCTGGCTGACAGGTCAAATCAACCTAGCTGGCAATCTGGGAGGTGGGTGAGGAGTTCGAGGCCAAATTGAATAGCTGCTGAAAATTTAGAGAGGAGAAACTGAGCTCTTTTTATTACTTTTTTCCAGAAAAACCTGTCGGAGTGATAATTTACTTTTGAAACTCAGGTCTGCCTGTGACTGATGCTACCTCAGTCCCACGCAAGGTGTTTTTGTGTAGTTTGTAGCAGGGACCAGTCTGCTTTGCTTTTCCAAGGAGGATGGGACAAGAGGCAACAGGATCAAGATGCAAAGGAAATATGAGCAACCTGGTCTAATGGAAGGTGTCCCTGCCCATGGCAGGGCCTTGGAATGAGAGGGTCATCCAACCTAAACCATTCTATGATTCTAAAAATAGGAAAATCTCAGCAGAGTGAGAATTTTGAAGTGGTGACCTAGACTGGTGGTGGCACAGTTTCTTCTAAAATGTAGATCTTTAAGAACAGGTTTAGGAAAGAGCAAGATCTTGGTTTTGCTGGGTGCTGGAACTGGAAGACAGTTTGAACAGCTTCCTAAAGGCCCTTTTGAGCCTTATTCTTTGGTTTCATGAGTAGCACAAGTCTCTCCCAGCCCACCATTGCAGATGTTGTTTCAGTGTGTGTGCATTTGTCACGTTAACTCATACGGGCACCAGTCCCCTCTCCTGGCTGGGCCCTCTAAGCTCTTAAATGCATTCCCCTGAAGAGTGCACAGCAGAAGGGCGTATTTGACAAGCACAATTGGAGATAAGCAGCCCTGAGGAGTTTCAGGACATTGAAGAAAGAAAATAATCTTCCGGTTTCTTCTTTGCACAAAAAAAGATTTAAAATAACTCCATCCCCTCTGGACTGGAGAAAGAGACACTCTAAACCAGATAATCTCCAGCTCTTAGACAGAACATTTTCTCAGTTGATCTGCAAGATCTTTGCTAAGGAGGTCAGCAGTATGATCCTGTTTTGCTGATGCACACAGGTGTGCAGGTCTGAGTTGTGGCCACGGCACCAGGTAAGGAAGGGTGGGAGCTGCTTGTCCCTGCTTGGGAGGCAGATGCAGGCTCCTTGCAGATGGAGAGCCCAGCACCTCCAGCCTGTGCATCTGTGTGGGCAGACCAGCTGGGCCCCAGCAGAGCTAAGCTGGCCATGTCTAAGTCCATCAGCAGACACCATAAGACCAGCTCTTTCTTAGCTCTCTGCAGATGCTTTGTGCCTGCCCGGCTGCCTGGCAGCGTGGACAAGAGCCCTGTGTGGGTCACAGGGTACAGGGGGTGCTCTCGTTCCTCTTCCTCACCGCTCTGCGTGGGCACATTACCAGCAACTGGCTTCTGTTCACCCCACAGGTCACAGGGTGGAGGAGAAGAAGAGCTAAAGGCACCCTCCGGTTGTCCCAATGCTTTCCTGGCATGTCTTTGCCAGGAGCAAGCACACTTATGGATAACACTTGCGGCTGTGCACGTTCCACCTGCAGAGACAGCAGCCCTTTGTCTGGTAAATGCTGCTGTGACAAAGCTGTTCCCTATCACTCCCTTTTATTAAACATTTGCAGCAGCACTGGCTCAGTGCTTCCCTCAAACCCCACAATCCTGAATTTAGGGCTGACAAAAGCGTGTATGTGCACAGGTACAACACCTAAAAATTCCAAGTCTGGTGGTCGTGATATCATGTGAGACTTTATTTATTTCTCCAGTCAAGATTTGGGTGGGGGGGGGAAAAACCCCCAGAACTGAAAATTATCTCGTTTATTTTTGTCTGCAACTGCAGGGCAGATGAGTTTTCCAGAAGGAATAGAAGGCTGCCATCGATTTTATTATTGAGTCAGTTTTAATGAGTCACAGTATTTTTGGAAGGCTTTTAAGATTACTGTAAAGTGCTTAGTTACAGTGGCTACAGGTGCCAAGGCAGGAAAGAAAACAACAAAGAAATGCACAGCAGCTGTATTGCTACGCTTCCCCTCAGAACTGGGATCAGCAGAACAACACACATGGCAAATGCAAAAGAAAATAGGAGAAGATGTAAGAGATGACAGAAGTCAGCATGGTCAGCTCCTACGCTAAAGCGAAATGCATTTTATTTAAGGAACTGTCCAGTGCTCCTTAGCTGCAAGTTGGAAAGGGTCACTGACAGGCTCCGGATTGCCAGGCGTTCAGTGAATCGTGTGTTTGCCTTTCAAGCTGTCCTTTGGTTGTAAGTCATTTTCTCCCAGAGCTGCCAAGCTCTGCCACTGCCATCCTGTGTTGAATGAAACTGTGGAAACATCTCATTTAGCAGATGAGAGAAGGGAAAGCAGAGAAGGGGGAAAAGAGGTGGTATGAAGAGAAAAAAAATTATTTTTTCTTTGTGACTTGAACAGACTTGCCTTTTTTTTTTTTATTGCCTGTACCATTCTTAATGCATAGGGCACGACTTTCAGAGCTCTTAAGGATGATCTGTGTTATACAGCAACAAATTATTCTCTTTTTTCCACTAAAATGAATATACTAGAAAGTACATTCTAAATATCTGGAGGTGGAAAACACACAAATACAAGGCTAGAGGAAAAGCTTCCCGTTACCGTGCGATGTGCCACCTGAATTTTCGGATCTTCTCCATGATGTTTGGAGTCAGAGCTAGGCAGGAGCAGCAACCATGATTTCGGGGAGCTGGAGCAGGACCCCCTTACACATGCACGGGGCTGCTTTTGTTCCTGCACGGCGAGTGTCGGGATGCGCGGCGAGTGTCGGGATGCACAGCTGGACACCTGCATGTGCAAGCACCGGCCTGGACATGCAGCCCAGAAGTCACCTCGGGCTCTGGAGGCCCATTTTCACTCTCCTCCTGCCTCCCCCACCCCCGTCACCAGCGGGGGACAAGCAGAACGTTCTCCAGGCTGCAGCGGCACCGCGCGGGGTCACCGCCGGCACCGCGGCGTCCTCACTGCTCGGCCCGGAGATGCCGCGTAGCAACCTGGGCACCAGCCACGCACAAACCGGGGGGACAGAGGCGGGCAGAGCAAAGGAAACCACTCATTGTCTCCGGTGGGCCCGGCCTTGTGTCTGCTCTTCACGCGTGACTGGCACGAGTCCCACCGCTCCGTGCTTGGCGGGCGGCCAGGCGCGGAGTGGCAGGCACCTGTCCCTGCTGCGAGACCTGGCGACCCCGGCGTGCCCTGGCGCTTAGTGCTTTTCTAACATCACGTCTACTCGAATTTACCTCAGGATTTCCCCCTCCCCGGGTGCCAGGGAGCTCGGCCCATGCCAACTGCTCCGCCGCGGATGAAGCGAGGCGCGTTCCCAAGCTGCACGCGGGGCACCCTCGAAGCGTTCAGCTGTACTCGCCCCGCTGGAACAGATGGGGCCCATCAAGGTGTTCGCGTCCTCCACCACATCAGCAAAATGCCCCCAGCACTGGGACAAAGTCAGGACAGAAAAACAAAGCCCGGCGGGGATCCCTCTCGGCTGTCCTTAAAATGCAGTGTGGGACACGAGCTGAGGGCTCCCGCCTCGGGGCACTCGGGAAGACCCCCCCACTAAAATCCTTCACACAAGGACAAGGTCTCTGTGCCCACGGAATCACAGCTCCCAGGGCTCTGGGCCGCATTTTGGTTCACTTTCTTTGGGAAGTCTCTTCAGGCATTTCCCGGATCTTTTCCAGCACTTTGAACACACAGATCAAAACCTTTCACAAGTGGCTGTGATGGAAAAAAGGACAAGGAATTGCAGTTCACAGGAAAGAAGAGTGAGATCAGCCAGGAAGGGGGATTTTTTTCAGGAAGTTTAGGGCAGAGACAGGAATGTCCTTATTCTGCAGCCTGTTTCTTACATAAAACTCCACTTTCTTCAGCGTTACAAATATGAGTGGAAATATTTCCAAAGCGTGGAGAATTTTTGAGTGATCTCCCATTATTTCAGCTTTATTTATGGTCTCTTGTCCCAGCATAGGCACAGTTCACTTATCCTTCTGAAGAAAAAGAACAGAAGCTTTTGCTTTCTGACAAATGATCTGCCTGGGAAATTGGGAAGTTCTGTGCACCTCGTCCTCCTTTTTAATGGCATGAAGTTCATAAGATAGAAATAATGACAAATGGCTTGTCTTTGACAGTAAAAGTGGAGCTGTATTGTGCGCAGCAGGAGCTGCCTGCTCCATGATGAGGAAGAGAGGGTGGCTGAAGGCAGAGCCTCCCAGTCCTATTGCCTTGTGTCAGGCACTCAGGGGCTCTGCAGCTTCCTTTCTCCTCATGGAACCATGGTCCATGGGTTCCTTCTGTCTGTCCTGTCTCCCCTGAGCACAGATCTTTATGGTCCAAGCTCTCTTCTGAAAGGAGGATACAGCAGCCACAGCCTGGGAGATTCATCTCAGCAGGCTCCACTACAAAAGAGACAATATGAGGAAAACGAAAGATTCAAATCCTCTCTCTTAGAAATCAATGTTCATTTTGGTTTTAAGTTCAAAGAGGTGCAGCAAAACCAAGGCTGGGCAATAGAAAGGAGTGAGCAGAAAGTGCTTCGTGCTTGAACCACAGCCCAGGACTGGAGTCAGTAATATTCTCGGGCCTGCTCATCTGTAAAAACAGGCTAAAAGCAGCCTAACAGCAGCCAGATGAAGGAAAAGCCATCATTTAGGGCAGTGGCAACTCGTTAACCCAAATGACCTGCAGCTCTGGCGAGCGCTGACCCAAGGACTCGCGAGTTTACCTCCGCTGCCCAATAAACTGTCGCTGCCCGGCTTCTCTAATTAAAATAGTCCTGGATTTGCAGGACCTACCCAGAGAATAAACTGGAATTTATCAGATTAGCTAAGCCAGATCATACGCAGAGCATATAGGCTGGCCAACAGCCTACTTTGGACCAGATTAACCAGCTAAAATAATTGGGGATTTTTGCAAAGTCTGCCCCTAAAGACTGGCATTAAAGAAATGCACCAAAGACTGAGCATATATTGCAGCCCATTTCTTTTTACCCTATTTAGTTCTTAGCTTGACGTTCTTTGGCAATTGCTGGGAATCAGCATTTTATCTTTCACTAACCAGTGAAAAAAATTCTCTCTCTGCAGCTCCTTCAGGTGAGCTGTGCCAGTGGGAACTGATGGATCTCTGAAAAGGTAGGGAGGCTGTATTTAATGTATTCCTACATCAAAACTCTGTTCCACTTATTCCTGCACTCTGGTCCCTGCATTGGCAGCCTTGGGTAATGAGCAGTGATTATTGGAGTTGTTGTGGACTGGTGTTTGAGTGGGAAAAGCTGTGTCTTGTCCTGATCCAGTCAGGTGTCTTTGCTCTGGAAAAGGATGGGGAGGTGAGAAATTCTGGCAGCCCGAAAAGGACAGAACCCAGGTGGCTGCAGGATGCCTTGGGGGCTGTGTGTAAAACAGGGGCCTTTCTCCCGGCCTCCTCAAGGGAGCTGTGGTGCAGTGGCACATCCCTCCACCTGCTCTCCCTGGGTTACAGGCACAGGAGCCAGCAGTGACATTCTGGCAGATGTTTCTCGGTGCAACATGAGCTGTGCTGCCACTCAGGCAAAACAGGTTTTGCTACCAGAGCCAAAGGACTGCAGCCATGGGGAGGAGCAGGAGGAGGAGCAGAACCAGGAGACACCTGGGAGCTGGATTTCCTGCTCCTGTTTGCTGTTCTCACCCTCCCCAAGCCAGAGCAGAGCCATGGACATCTTGTTCCCCTCTGTGGGTGCAACCACCCCCTTGGCTTGTGTCTGGAGCAGGCTTTGGGCATCCTCAGCACTACTTTGAACTTGTACACAGCCACTTCAGAGGGCAATCAAGCCCGAAATCTTCTAGGACAATTTTTATGAGGCTCCACTTCAGCATCACTGGTTTTAGCTCTTTCCTTTTCCTTTGATATTTATGTTTTTCTCTCGCTACACAGAAACAATGTTTAACAAAACGTGTGAAACATCAGGAAAACAGGAATGTTGCATTCTGCTGACTTCAGCTGTTGGATGCTTTCACTCATTTGCCTTCTCCTTATCAAGGATCTGTCCAAACATGGGGGAATAGAAAATAGCAGGTGAGAAGTGGGGAAATAAGATGTTGCTGTCCCGAGCCAGTGCTGGTCTGGAGCCTGTGTCCCTGAACAGTGAGGCAATAGAGAGAAGGATAAGTCATTAAGGGACAGAAAAAGACATTCTCCCCCTTGTTTTGACTTTGTCAAGGGCATCAGGACATTTCTGGTCGGCTATAAAATGATGAAAAAACCCAGCAGCCAGTCTTTTCATACAAGAGAACCAGGGCTTCAGGAGAGCTGTGACTGATTCAATCCGTGTCTCCCATCACCAGGTGTCCGTCTGCCTGTCCTGTAACTCACTCCTTCCCTCTGGACAGTGCTGGTTTGAACCCCACAGAAAAACATGAAAAACCTCACACCTCTCACCATCTGAAAGCAAATATCCCTTCCCAGGAGCCCACATCCACCCGAGCTCGAGGAAACAGACTCAGTTCAGCCATGGCATTTGCAAACCCAGCCCTGCATATGCACAAGCTGGTTCCCCTTTCTGCACCCGAAACAATTCGGCACCCAAACACCCAAAACATTTCGGCACTCCCAGGCTAAAGTAAGGGAATCTGTTTCTTGCTGCTGGGTGGAGGATCTGACCCCAGGGCTGCCACGAGGCAAAGCAAACCGAATGCTGTTTGGCCTGCGAATGAATCTTTACATACCCCAACCAGGGCAGGCATCTGCTTTTTGGGCAGAGGGACAGCTGCCACAGCAGGAGAGAACAGCTCGGGCCCAGCGTCCGCTCTTGGCTGCAGGGACCTGGCTCCTCAACTTCCACATGTGAAATTTCTTCTGATGTAAACGGGGGAGCCCCAGGTCCTGAACCACTGCAGAAATACAGGTCTGAGCAGTAAGGTGGTTCTCCAGAGGGCTCAGAGAGCTCACCCAGCTTTAGCTGTGCTCTTACCAAGGAGCACGCAGAGGATTTGCTGCAGGATCCAGGCCTGAACCCTGAATTTCTCACTAGAGTTGGCATTTCACCCCCTCTTCTAGAAGCAGTTCCAGAAGCTGACCTAAGACACCCACATGGGGGATATTATATAACAATGGAGACTGTGTGTGTGTAGTTTATGTAAAAACACTTAATCTCACAGCTGCTTCCCTCCCCTACACCCTCGGCAAATTTTTTCCTTCCATCTCCCGTTTAAATACCTGGTATTTGATCATTTCACAGGGCTGGCAAAACAAGCACAATGGAGGCAATGTTTGCTCAGATCTATTTTTGTGTGTGTGTGCGCGTGTGAATTTTTGGCAGAATCAGTGTTTGCAAGAAGCGGATAAAACTTTTCTGTTGAAGAGCCACAGACAGCCAGGAATTGCTGCCTGCCAGCAAATCTCTGCTGACTGAGGGAGATCATGCCATTGTTAGCCAGGTAGAGGGGCTGGAGATGGGAATCTAGAGAGATTCCTCGTTAGGCTATAAATGGACGGAGTTGTTTAACAGTTACTCTAAGACAGTAAATCTCTGTGTACGAACCCACTTCAAGATAAAATCCAAACTTGGTTTTCCCTGCTTATACAGCACAGATGCATATGCATCCTGGAAGCTACATAACCCAGTCATATTTTATTCACATCACACTCCAAGGAGCTCACTGACTGGAATTCAATAGAAACTGTTCTCTGTGTGAAAGTAATTTCAGAAAGTAATCTAGTTTATGGAAATGAAAGGCATCAAAACACAAAAAACACTGTTTCTGTACAAGTGCTTTGCTTCAAATATTTGACATGGAAATTTATATAATCCCTCTGGGGCACATGGGTTTCACGAGTGTTAACATCTTTTGAAATGAATTTCACAAATGTTTATTTGGAATACCAGGCATACAAATAATTTAGAATATCAAGGCATCTTGTTGAATCAGTCTTAATGATATAGATCTCAGATGGCTGTGGAGGTTAAAAGGTATGAATTTTAATTGGGTGGATGGAAGATGTCATTTTCAATCATTGCACTGCATTGCCAAAGCTATCACTTTCCAATTCTAAGCTTCCTGCTACCTCCTCCTCGGCTCCTTCTGTTGCTTAAAGACCAAAATGAAACATTTTTCACATTTTATTTGTGAGCTGGGCATGTATTAAATACGGAGTTTTGCTGCCTATCTTGGTTTATACAGGACCCCATCACCGTTGTGTTGCAACACTTCTCAAGCAATAAAGAGGTTGACTTTTTGCAGACAGATAGTGCTTTATTGTCATTCCAGTTTTATAAAAAGTTAAATGATTGAAGGCAAGCAGCATCGAGGCAAAAATGGTTGCTAAGACTGGTCAAAGTCATATTTTACAGGTGCCTTCTCTCTCCCCTACTGCTGTGGTGGGCCCTGCTTGCATTATGGCATAAATCAGAAGTAAAATTCTTTTGCCGTTTAAAATCCATGTTTTTTTAAATACTAGATGCATATTTACTTCTGGCTTTGGACAACATGATGGATAAGCAGGAAAAGAAAAACTAACTGGGTACCTTTGAAGAGATCTTTGTCCATCCTGTGTGGTGAAGGAGCAAGGATCCTGTGGGAAAAGATATCGTGTGATTGGGTAATTAAAAATTACCATAAGCCATAGGCAGTAGGAAGGAAAATTAAGCCTGCAGAGGCAGCATGAGTTCTGAGAGCTCCTCAGCCACTGAGTGCTCAATATTGCAACTTTAATGCTTGGTTTAAGTTTGTTCATAACCCAGATTTGTAATCAGCGAGATTTTATCCAAGATATTGGTTTTCTGTATGTTACCAAAAAGAAATAGAAATTTGAGAGGGAAAACCGAAGTGTGGGTTGCCCACACGGAACAAAGTGTTGGGCTCTTGTTGGCTCAGTCGCTGGATACCCTTAGATGTGTTCAGTCAGCACAGGGAGTAAAGTCAGGCATGTTTTGGGGAAAAAAGTCCCTCTCCCATTCAGCAGCCTTGGGCAGACCATGTCTTCAGAGAAATGAAGCAGCCAAATTTCAACAAACCTCTAAAGAACATGCATTCGACTGATAACTTGGCCAAACATGGGTGGATTTCAAGGAGGGCGTGAAAAGCACTTTGTTCACAGGCAGCACACGGCCAATTTCCTTTCTGCTCCCAAGAGCAATGATAAAAGCTCAGCAAATGGCTCTGAGATTTTTTTTTCTCTCTCTCTTTACAAACACATTTTATTCCAAGAAATCATCATTGTTTTCTTTGAAATGTCCATTGTCAGCAGCAGGAGCAAAATGAGAGAGGCAAACATCCAACCCACACAAGTCTGAACAACTGGGAGGAAGAAAACCCCAATGTTGGTCTTCTCTAGGACACATTAAAGATGTCCTGGTATAGAACTGTCAACTCTGTCTGCACCCAGAGTGATTCTGGTTTTAAAACACTTCATTTGCTAAGATTGATGACCTTAAATATTTAATGGCAACTGTTCTAGATCAGGCAACTGATGGTCAGATCACTGACTTTGGCCACTATTTACAGAATCATGGACTCACACAGAATCCTGGAATGGTTTGGGTTAGAAGGGACCTTAGAGATCACCTCATTCCAACCCCCTGCCACGGACAGTGATGCCAAGAAATAGAAGATAATAGATATATATTTGTGCTTCCTGTGACTAAGTCCCCAGCATGTGGTAATCTGTGCCTTTAGGGTTTGTGGACCTACTGGCCATGAACAAGTAGGATTGAAGGGGACTGACCCACCACGAGGCACAAATGTGTCCAGAGCATCCCTGAGAGATGCTGCACAGACTCTCTGAAGAAAGAGGAATCCACGAGGCTTTCAGCTGGCTCAGGGTATCAACACCTCCACAAGCAGAAAGTATTTCCCAAAAACATCTTTGAGAAACTCCCATTCTAGAAGGCGTGGATTGGCCGCAGAATTCCCTTTTTGTTTTTGCCCTCAGTTTTCTGTGTTTCCCCACTCCAGAGGATGCTGCTGCTACAGCCTGGTGGGGCAGGTCCCCTGTGCATGGTGTGTGAGCACACACTCCCCAGTGCCAGCCCCGAAACTCCCCCCTCGTTAAGGCACGGGGGAGGAACACAAAGCCTTGCGTTTTGCTTGAGTCCCTCCCGTGAATAGGCAGAGCAAATGATAAGCACAGAAAGAAAGAAGGAAAGTTGTCCAAAGGAGGCATCAGTTTTCCTCGTGGGAAAGGTTTTCCAAGCCCTCCCCTTCCCTTCTGCTCTGCTTGGATGAGATTGAGCCTTCTGCTGAGCAGCCTGGGCATCAGTTCCCTCCACGCCTCACCTTTCTTTCCCCTTCTATTACACATGTCCTTCCTTGCAGCCTTGCAACACCGCCTTGCCATGAGCAATTACAAGGTGTTTGGGCTGACTTCCAAAACTCCTCCCTTAGCAGAGCTGTGGCAGAAGCACCCCTTGGAAGAAGAACACTGGCAGGAGATCCTCAGTTCTGTCCTGAGAAATGCTCGTGAGTTGTGATTCCTTTCTGTGCTACAAATCACCCTTTCCAAACAGCAGAGCAGGGAGGAGGAGAAGGGCAGTGTCTTCCACAAAGCTGCTGGCTGGGCTGGGAAAGTTCCAGTTGCAGGCTGGAGTCAATAAAAGAATTCCTTTGCTGGAAATGGGGTGGTAAAATGGATCTCCTACAACGAAATGACTTTGTTGTCCCCACTTAGGGAGGAAAATCACATGGTGGTGCCGCTGGTTTTCTGTGACATTTGGCTGCATTTGCTGTCAGCAGCACATGGAAGATCTGTCCTGAGGGCACTCAAAAGTTTTGGGGTGCAGAGGGGTCCCTGACATGGAGAAGAGCTGGTGATAGATGATCTGATCCTGTCTGATCCCACAGTGGCTGCCAACAGTGTGTCCCTCAGCAGAGTTGTGTGCTTGGACTGTGGAGCACCATCTTTGTTCCCAAAAATATCCAGGGGAAAAATAACTTTTTATGGGCTCTTGGAGAAGGTTTCACCATTTCAGAGACGAGTTCAACCCCGAATTTTCATTGCACACCAACAGCAGCAGCATTTCACAGGTCAGACCTACTTCGTAGCACTGCAGCTACATCTGCTTATCTGACATTGACTGATGCATTATTTCTACTGGTGGCACTGATTTTACAGATATCTAAAGAAGAGGAAAACCAGTTCAGAAAGAAACAAGTCTTGCTCCATCTACATGTCTGTGTAGAGTACACTGTAGGATATAAGCCTCTGGGAAAACCCAGGATCTTTAGGAAGCAAAAGGTCTGTAAGATCCCACAAGTGAGTGGCTGAGGAGCAGCTGAGAAGCTGATGAGCAGAGAGAAAAGGAATGAGTATCTTCCTACAAGGCTGCAGCAGAAAACGAGCATCAAGCTGTTTGAGTTACCAAATCCAGACTCCTGATCCAGACTCGTGTCATTTGCTCCCTTACTCAACTCAAGTGCCAAGATTCCAGTTTGTATTATAGAAAGTAAAACAGGAAGCCATTGGACTGGCTACTTCAAATGCAAAATTTGAAATACTGGAAGTGCTATAAGTGGCCTTTTGCAGTGTCTGTGATGTTACACTGGAGATCATAGTTCAAGGGAAGGGCTCAAATGAGTCAATGACAGCTTCATGTCTGTCGAGGATATGCAAGGAGCACAGACCACCAAGAGGTCAAGGAACATTTGATTGTACCAAAACCACAGCCCTTCATCTCACAAGCAGAGTCTGCCAACACTTACAAGGCATGTATTTCTTCAGCCAGGGCACACACACATTTCACCCACATCTGCCAGAATGTGCCAAAAGCCTGAAAAGCTGTGTCAATTGCCATGGTCATCAAAACATGACAGCTGCTCCAGGACTTTCTGGGAAGCACCTCCATCACCAAAGAGGAAACTAAAACATCCTAAAACCCATTTGAGGACAAGAAGGGCCCCCTTTAATCACCAAGTCCTTCCCGTCACATTCCCCGGCAACCAAGTCATACAATCCCATTTCACAGGCTGAACAAGCCTCAGCTTCAAATGAACTGGAGCATTTGCCCCAAGGCCATTCCCAAATCTCTGTTGTCTGAGAGTCTCAAACTCCCTTCTGATATCCAGCCTGAATATATTCTTCATCAGTTCCCGTCTCTCTGTATTTGCAGCAGCACGGTCCATTACAGCTCGGCAGCCTCAGCCCTCTCACAATCAGTCTCCGCACAACCAGCAGCCTTCGGCACACATCAAGCCAGGATAAATCATCCTGGCCCTGCCCATCTTCTCTCTTCACTCCTGCCTGAACATAAAACAGTCCCCTGCTCCTGTTCCCATCGGACGTCCCCAGTCTCAAACCCAGGCATGGCACTGAAAGAGCTCATGGAAAGATTTGTCCCAAAAAGCAGAGCGTGATGCAAGACTGAGATCGAGTCCTTCGCTGCAGAGTTGAAGTTGGGGTGGACAGATGCCCAAAAAGCCTCCAGATGCTGGGACAGTTACACCAGCCAAATGCAACCTCAAAGATGTTCATCCCTAGCAGAATGTCTCCTCTGCACACAGTGCTGGTAATTTTGGGAATCTCTCTTAAGCTGGGCCAGGTGATCGCCACTCTCATTGCAAGTGTTTTGGAAATGGCTTTCACAAGCAGTCTGGATCTGGGCTGCTCATCTGCTAATTGGGGCACATACTTTTCTCCCACTGGATTCGCAGCCCCAAATAAACCAGCTGAGCAGGTCAGCAGGAATTGGAGTTTCTTCTTTTTTTTTTTTTCCTTTTCCTTCTCATTTGCTGTTGAATTGGAGGCACTGGTTAAAAACAGCTCTGCAAACTCACTGCAGGGAGTGAATGTCCCTCCCTCAGCGCTTCCAGGCAAGTCTCTATCCAGAATTGTTCACCGAGGCTGTGTGTCCTTTGGGGACATCCTGAGCCACCCGTGGCACCACTCAGCACTGGGTAGGACCCAGGCAGGGATGAGCAGCTCTGTGCACCCCTCGATGGCTTTGGGCTGAGGCACCCCAGGACAAGGAGACCCACAGTGGGAACCTGCCATCAGGACCGTGTCTCTCCCACCCAGCAATCCCACTCCTCACCTCGGAATAACAGCATAATTATTCCTGCTTTGGCTAAGAGCTGTCAAAGGGTAATCAGTCTCCTTAGGCAGGCAAAGCTCTCAGGAATGGGGTGGGATTTTTAGGGTGTCCTGTGCAAAGCCAGGAGTTGGACTTCGATAATCCTTGGGGGTCCTTTCAAACTCAGGATATTCTGTGATTCTATGGCTCATCAGGAGGGAGCTGGTCCTCAGGGCTTCATCCTTGGGACAAATCACACAGGAGAGAAATAGAACCCCCCCTAGAAATGCAGGGCTTCAAATTAAGAAGGTGGCCAAGAATCAAAATTCCTTCCCAGCCGTTGGTTTTATTTCACTGCTGCCTGAAGAACCTTCTGGTAGAATTTCAAACCCATTTCAGTATTTCTGCCAGTTTGATCATGCTCATTGCAATCAGTATTTATTTGGATTTGGACAAAGATTGTTGAGAGTGGTGGTAAGGACGGATCACATCTACAGGTTGTCATCTTGCTGGCAGAAAAATAAGTTTAAAAAATCTCCAATCAGCGTCAAGTGGATTGCTTGGGAAATAATTTTCGTTCCTAAATGCAATCATCTATATTGGATACAATGTTTATTTGTTAAAAAGAAAATAAAAATGGAGTTGGGGAGCTCTCATGTCTATAAAAAGACTACTTTTCCTGGCATTTATAAATATTAATTTGGAATGCTAGAGAAGAACAATACATAACAATAATGAGAATCACCAAATCCCATCATTTTTGACATTGTCGTATCAACAGCTTAAGGATTAGCAGGTGAACTTTAAACATATTGCTTCCAAATAATAATAATAATAATAACAGTAATGATAATAACATCAGAATGTCAAAAAAAACCCAAAACGCTTACTGCATTATATATTCCTGATGGCTTTCTTCTTCTACCAGCGTTTACAGGATCACTGCTTTGAACATTTGGATGACATGCTTAAAAAATTAACCTGAAGAAGGGGGAGGCCTTCTTATCTCTCTCCATTCTTGCAAAGCTTTGCTCAGCCCTGTCTTTGTTTCCCACTAACCCCTGACATTGACAGAGTCAAAGGCCTACCAACTAATACCCTAATTTCAGGAGGATTTTATACATACATATATCTATGCGCATCTGCAAATGTTTTGTGCACGTGGGGACGTCTGCGCATAAAACGAGGCAGTGTTTGCAAAGATAAAGTTGCACCAGGTGTCAATTTTCACACCTCCTGCTAAATGCGCGTGGTTAAAAACACGATGCCACAATTTCATTGAAAATCCAAGCTATTGAGATCTAATCGCTGCTTAAGCTGTGGCTTTATTCAAATCTGGATCACCAATAGGGCTCAGGATGTAAATGAAGTGCAAAGAGAAATAAAGCAAAGGAAGGGGGGAAAAAAAAAGAAATCTATGATAGCCCTTTCCTTCAGCCATTTGATTCCCAAGTCCTTATCAGTCAATTAATGCATACTAAAACTTTAGTGGCAGCCTCAGTTTAACAGACCTAATAGCTCCAGCGAGTCCCCAGCATTAGCCAAACAAAATACACTTTCAGCTGCCTTAATATGAGACTGAAAAAAGGTCAAAATAGACAGGCTTTACAGAATAAATCCTGAAGATCCATTCTAATTTCCACTCAAGGATCTTTTAAGCAGTTCTTGGATGCTCTTTATGGTACTTTGATCCAAGCATAGTTTCATTAAAACTTTGTGGCTTGGTATTTTTAAACCTGATAGCTTCACTAAACTAGTTCTCAAAATGTTAGCTAAGCCGCTATGCATAAAACTACTTTACTGTCATGGTGTCTTCTAATATCACCTAAGTACAGGCTGCTGCAATTTTGAAAATGAACCTTTTCTACATTCACTAGATCTCGGCTTGGGAATTTTTGCTTTCGCACTTGAAGGCTGTCTCACAACATAAAGGGAAGGTGCTGCCTTACCCCCTTCCTCTCCCCCTCCTTGAAACCTAAAACTAAAATTAGCTGCTGTACCTTATTTGTTCTGGAAGCAAGTTACACAGTACTTTTATCCACTGTGGTTTCCAATTGCAGGATTAACACTGGATGCTAAAAAAAAAAAAAACAAAACACAAAAAAAACCCCAACAAAACCACCCGAGAAAAATAGCAAAACATTAAATGGTGGTTTGAAATCCAGTTTAATGACGGCAGGATAAATTCCCTTAAGACCCAGGAAAACAAATGTTACTTCCCACCTTCATAACGTGGCATGTTAATAAATCTGATTTAACTGCCACAGATTAAAAAAAACAACAACTATGTCTCCAGAGATTGTCCTTTGCTCCCCTGAAAATGAGGATGGCTGAAAGGTTAGGTGACAATTTTCTTCCTCACGCCTGGTGTTCACAAAAGCCTTGATTTCTGGAGGAGCTTTTATGGTGAGTTTGCATTGCAGTAGTTAAGAGAATTACAGAAGGATGGCTTCAGAGGGGGCTGGGCTGAGTTTTTGAGAGAAAATACAAACAAAGGATTATTTCCAAAAAATAATAATAAAACTGAAGAGATTGGATTTGCACAGGCACCCAGTCCAGCCCTGCTCCCGTCTGAGCCAAGGGCCGAACTCCCACTAATTTTCACGGGAGACTTTTGGTCAATGTTTGGAAACAAACAACAGAAAATTCACAAGACAGCCCCAAAAACATCTCTGGCTGGGAGATTACTTTCATGCATAGTGGGCATTTAAGACCAAGGTGCACAATTAAGGCCAAAACAGGAGCTTACTGGTATAATCATACATGGAAGTGCAGCTTCTGTTACCTGCACAGTCACCCCTGTCCTGGATGGGTACAAAAATCGCCCTGAAATGGGCCTGGTGCTGGTTTTAACCACAAACCAGTGACCCTCCAGGGTCTGATTCCAGCATCCCACCCTCTAACCTCAGCTCTGGCCCCAACAGCACCAACATGAGGCAGAAGCATGAGGATGAAACCCTTGGGCAGACAAAAACTCATATTTGTGGGTTTGGAGCACAAGCTGTCCCACTGAGCACTTCTTGGGCCAGGGCTGCTATTGGTTGTTATAGGAAGGGCCATCGCCACTCTGCTCTTTAATTCTCTCGGATGGTCTCTCCAAAAAAAATATAATCACCAATTTCTGTGAGCAGCCGCTGCCCGGTGGGTTGGGATAAGACTCTCCCACTTCTCCCTGAGTTCTCATCACCTGGCAGAAATGGTTTGGTTGTTTTCACTGCTTCACACACCTCCGAGGGGTCAGCAGAGAATCCTGTCTACTGCAGGGCTGACAAAAGCTCCTGATGTCAGGTATAAAGAATGCCACCTACAGCTTAATGTCTGCACAAACCCCTCCGACTTCGGGCAAACAATGAACGTTTTTGTCTCCTTAATGCCCAGTATGCAATCGAGTGGAAATGCTACTTCCATCCTTAATCTACAAATGAAATTAAAGTTGTTGAAAGACACACGATAAACCGGGATCCTTTGTTTCTTACAGAAGAGGGGGGAAAAAATTGAAACCACTAAATATTTTAGCAGATTTACTAAATTTCCAATTAAATCTGGAATTACGGCAGAGCCTGTATCTCCCTCTCACTCCGGCACACACATTTTCTGTTTGAATAAAGTAGGTTAGACGCGGCGCTCCCTCCGCCCGCCCACCCGAGCAGGAATATTAATGAAGCAGATCCGTCGCCAGCGCGCTGGGCCAGCGGGGATGCTCGGGCATCCCCGGGCCCCGAGCGTCTGGAAAAGGGCTGGTTTACGGGGGAACAGCCTCGGCCATCCGGAGGGAGCGGGATATGCAAGGCAAGAGCACCCTCTGCCCGCTGGCAGGAGGGTCTGGCTCTGTTAACGTGCCCCCCATCCCTCCCCCTTCCTCCCGTTGCTGAGGAAAGGTCACGGGAAGCAGCTTACACAAGCCAGATGAGGTGGAGACCAAATCAGGACCAAGATTATGTGTCAGGGACTTAGAGACGGGAGCGGGAGGACGGCGTGCAGTGCTGGTGTGTGCTTTGTGCCCGTCTCCAGCCCTTCCTCTCGTCCCACAGAGCGCTGGCCATGCCAAAATCAGGACAGCAGGCACCCCCTCGCTCAAGGCATCCCCTCAAGGTGGCTCAGACTTGGCCAAAAAGGTTTGAGAGACATGGATGTGCTTATGGCTCTTCCAGTCTGGTCCAGGCCTGTTTGGAATGGAAGGGAAAAGGGATGTGGTGGTTGGCCCTCCTGGGAGGCACAACTTTGCTGTCCCCTCGTCTACCTGGGGGAAGGCAGGGATTTGTCCCCTGCCACAGGTCAAACAGCAAGGGACAGGCAGGCCCACAGGGAAGTCTGAGCCCAAAGTCTGGACCAAAGAAAGGTGACATCGGCTGTAAGGACAGGGTCACGTCTGTGCTGGGCCATGTTTTGGGTTTTGAGTCCAGAAAGTGTTCTTTCACTTCCAACACCAGCCACACTTTGGAAAAGGAAGAAGTACAGAGCAACCTTCCCCCGCCACACCCCTCAGCATCCAGCAATCAGTGCTTTAGGGATCCCTTCATCCAGGATGCTGCATTTGGGACCATCCCCTCTATGCTTTGGCTCCATGTCATGTCTGACATCTGTGGGGAGGTCACCTCAGAGACACACAAACCCTGGAGAGGCCAGGGAGACTGTCGCCATGCAGCCACAGGAACGTGCCAGACAGGCAGCTGGGCGAGGAACACGTGGGCCAGGATGCACAAAGGCACGGACAGACCTCCCGGCACGGATGGCTTTTGGTGTAGTTTATCCTTACACACCTTCGGTCACCCAGAGGTGACACCCACTTCATGGGCACCGCCCACGGGCTCAAAGCTCTGCTCCACCCGTGCATCCTTGGACATCCTTTGCACCTGCAGGGACAGCTGATGGATTTCCTCCAGGATAATGCTATGGCAACACACCCCAGGGGAAAGTAATGCGCCGTTTTGGCAAAGGCCTCTTGTCTGATGGTGAAACCTGAGCTGCAGAAGAGACCACCTGAGCATTTACACACCCAGTCCTGAGCTCCTCCTCATCCGTGATGAATCCGGACATGCCGTTCACTTCTCCCAGGGATCCTGAGCTGTGTTGGGTGGCCACCCCCTGGCTCAGCGCCCCTGGACAGCTCTCAGCACACCAAGCCTTCCTCAGAGGGACCAGGGAAGGGTGTGTGTGACAGGAGGGACCTGTCACACAACTCACCTTTGCCTCACCACTGACCACACATCCCTTACTTTTCCTATGCATTAGCTAAGGCTTTTCCTCCCTGGATTCTGCATCCCTTCAATCCCACTCACTCCCTGCCCTGGCTGCTCATTGCTGCACTCAGGGCCATCACTCTCCTCTTTCTTCTATTTTTTAGCACCATCTTGCACAGGAGAGGTAGATTTTTGGTGCCAATAAAACAAAATAAGAGTGGAAGATCCTTTTCTTTCCCTTGTGTAGCAGCTAAGCCCGTGCAAAGTCATCACAAGTCTTCGCTGTGGCACAGAGCACTTGAGAACAAGGCCAAAGAAATCAGCAATTGTGCTTATTTTCTCCTCTTAAAAACAGCTCAGTTGGCCCATTGCAACTTATTCGTGCTGTCTCTATTCATATTTTCTTCCTGGCAGCTGCCAATTGATACTGCACATTTGCTTGGAGTGGAATATACCAGCAGGCCTGAGCTCTCAAATGTGGTTTCAGTCATATTTCAATATTTAGCTTATACACATCTGTATAAATCCTGTTTCTTCACAACGTTGTACACCAAGAGAGCTAAATGGGGTAATGTGTTTGTTTGCTATGGTCAGAAAATGCAAATTCCAGCCGCAGAAGGTTTCGCCACCTTGTGTGGGCTTTCCCACACTGCGGATGCCAACGCCTGAGCTGCCACCCCGGGCTTCTCCAGCCTGGGCTGAGAGAAGGGGACCCCCAACCACTCAATCCTCCCGATTCCCCCAGGATCGCTGCCTTAGGGTGGGATGGATCACCTGGCGCTGTGCTGGCTGGGATGTAGCCTGGTGCCCTTCCAGGAGAGTCCTCCCTGGGAAAGGCTGAGGTGCAAAGGGGATCATGCAAGTGGGGGATTTGGAGAGGTGTCTTCATCCCGTGCTGCTCCCACCCTGGAGAGGCAGTCAGGAGGCGGGTCAGGATATGTCCCATTTTCCATGAGACATCAGGGAAGCCAAGGAAACAGAAGCAACCGTAGAAAATTCCAGGGGAACCTGCAGAGATGTGATCTTATGATGGCAGGGATGTGCTGAACTTCCAGAGCCACCTTCCAGCCTGAGCCGGGCATGGCTGGGAGCCACGGAAGGGTTTCCATCCTGAACCCCAGGGTGAGGGGGAGTGGGAAAGCAGTGACATGGGAGGGTTCCTGGCAGACAGGAGCTGCGAGGCAGTGTGGGGTAGCCTGGACCAGCAATGACAGCTCGGACAAAATCCATGACAGCAAAGTCCTCACCCTCTCCACCATCTCCCAGCACGATGCTCGTGACCCTGGAGAAAACCATAGCACAAGCAAACTCATTTTTATTCTTCCTGTATTTTTGTGTTTCTCTGCTTTAGCAATAAAGGACTGGGAAATACACCCACCTGCCCCCACGAGGACCTCAAATTTTGTTAATAGTGGCAGGTAAAGGTACATAAAACATTTTGGATAGCCACCAGTTTAATCAAAAATAGTCCTGAGACACCAAACCCACTGCTGTATGCAGGTTGCTTCAGGACATTTTAGCCACAATGCACTGGAAATTCATATACATATATATATTCATATGTATATATAATGCTCCAAACGAGGCAAATTATTTCACTGCTGGTGAGTGGAGCATCACAAAGAAATGTTTCAACAGCAGAAAAAAATGACTTCGTCTAGTCTAAACTGTCTTCAAACAATTTTCATAATTCCCAGTGGGAATTCTTGCTTACCACTGCCATGTGAGTAGTAGAAATACCCACTACCTTCAGCCTGCCCTGAGCTTGTGGAGAGCAGCCAGCCTGTCCTTACCAAGGGCGCACAAAACCTCCCTGCAATGGGTTCTGTCAATTCCCACGGCTTTGCTCCCTGTAAAAAGGAACTACCTGCCAGGACTGCTGCATTTCCAACATATTGGGTGAAATTCCACCAGAGGGAAGGGCAAGAGCAGCCTTCCCTCCTCCTCAGGTCCTGCACCTCTGGTTGCAGGGGGTTCGGTCACACCAGAGCAGCAGCACCCACTGCTTTCCTGCCTCGTTGGAGCTCTGGGTTTCCACTTCTCGCCAGTCTCGAGCTTGGCAGAAGCTGGGGGAGGCTTCTGGGGTCTGTGTTTGCGCAATGGCTTGGGATTGCAAGAGTCAGAATCATCGGATTATTTAGGTTGGAAAAGCCCTCTAAGACCTTTGAGTCCAACCATTCCCCCAGCACTGCCAAGCCCACCGCTGACCCATGTCCCCAAGTGCCACATCCACACAGCTCTTAAATCCCTCCAGGGATGGGCACTCCACCACTTCCCAACTTCACAAGTTCTTGGATGCTTTCTCCTTGCAGAGATCTACAGATAGATACTAGGGGATTCAGTGATCCCTGTCCCCAAAAACAGAGACAGCAGAGTTCTGGGACAACTTGCTCCTGCAGGTCTCGTAGGCACTACCATGGGTCGTGTGATTAAACAGCAACACTGAGTTTGCAAAGCTGTCAATCCCACACCTTTCATCAGCACTCAATTCACATCTAAAAAAAAAAAAAAAACACCAAAAAAAGTCACACCAGTCCTTAAAAGCTTTGGAGCTGCATTTCTCATGGCTGCAATAATACTTACTTACAATATGGACTCTAGCTGCTTTTTATGTAACTGCTGCTCTTAATCAGCTCAGTATTAGCAGCTCTAACCTGCTCTTGCTTGATTTATTTTATTTTATTTCTAAAACAAACATAGATTTACAATCTCTCTGATTTCCCAGCTTTTATGCCACTCCACTGAGGCGCTTTAAACATCTCATTTATCTCCCATACGTTGGGAAATTACAACCCCCCTCCTCTCCAAAACAAACAACCAAGCAAAAAAAAACCTCCAGCTAAAATCTACACAGTTGGAAAGTGTTGATTTAAACAAAAACCCTGAAACAAGATAGGGAGAGACTAGAACATGAAAACAGACTTCTTTTTTTTCCAGCACAGATTGAGCTCTGAGGTTGTTTGCATCAAATGTTGACTTGTTCCAAGGCAGCATCTATTTAGATGTTGTGAGACTGGAAGGAACCAGCGTGAAATACATTTTTCAGTTGTTTGAGAAAGACTGTGCTGCTGTATTTCTTACCACACACGTTTCCCTCCCTTCCTTCCTTCCCACTTCATCCCACTTGTGCAGAGGGGGCTGGAAGCAGTGGGAATAATTTGAAGTATCAGGTTTTCCAAATGAGGATGGGTGGGAAGAAAATGTTAACAGGTTTTCTTCTGATCTGTATTATTGATGAAAAAAATTCCCCCCTAATCAGAGAGGCTGATTTAAGGGTTGTGCTTGTTCCTGGGGGATGTGTTTCTGAACACTGACTGCACTTAGGAATATCCACCCTTTCTGCACTAGCTAAAGCACTGCTGTGTCCCAGTGATCCATTTTGCTAATTACATAATTCACTGAATGAAAATAATAGCAAATTTCTAAAAAAATGTGTTGTTTTAGGCTTCTCCTACATATTCTCCCCACCTATCTTCTGCCTAATGCAGTCACAGGATTTATTCTATAGTGTGTGAAACTAATGGGAAACTTTCTCTTCCCAGTTACTGTTTTGTTATCTATAAGCTGGCAACTCACATTTTTCCATAAATTAAAGGGACAATATTCCCTTCCTTATAATTATCTTCAACCTGTTTTTTTTTTCCCCCTCTACTCTGTAACATTTTTATTTACCCCAGAAACCTTGTAAAAGCACTGCTGGAAGAACACATTACAAGAAGATGCATCCTCTCCCTATCAGCAGCGAAGATTTGAATTTTTAATTGGAGATATCATCCAAAGACCAAACCAGCTCCCTGTACTTTAACAGGAAAACCCAGCAATTTAACGAGACACAAAGTGGGCAAAACATGGAAGTCTCCCATGTATTGATGGGGATGAGGGGGAGGAATAGTTATAAATCTGAACCCTCCATTCCAGACCACATCCCCAAATGTAAATAAGCACCAAAGCATGTTGCTACATATTTTTGCAGCAATAATTACAAGCAGCCTTATCAGCGGCGGCGACTCCGGCGTCGCGCCCATCACTTATCCGTTGTGCCCTCTGCTGGATGCAGCACACAAAGGCAGGGAATATTATTTCCAATTAATTTTTGGCATCATCCCTTGGCATCCGCGTCAGGAATGCAAAGCGTGAAATTTGTAGTAGCAGGTTTAATATTTGATCCAGCCAAAAAAATATTTTTTTGCTACAAGGACTTACCTTTGGTGGTGTTTTCCTCCCCGCTCGCCCCCCTCCTCCTCTGGCTCCGCGTTGTGTCGTTGCCACCGAGCCTTGTTTATGGTCCAAACGGAAAAATCTGCCACCGAACGCCATAGATGGCAGGAATAATTTCATGCTGTGCAAAATTTGTTTCATTTCACATCCTGTAAGAATAATTACTTAGCATAATGCCACTTAAGCTATGTTTCTAGCTGCAAACGTTAAGGAAATGGTGAAAAGCTAGATCCCGGTTGGGAGAAGAAAAAAAAGGGTATTTAGGGGTCCCCGGGGTTTCTTCAAACTGGTCGCTTTTAACACCAGGGACAACTAGAAGAATTAAAATGTTATGAGTGATGCCACTGAATTTAAAAGCACAACGAACCCCAGTATTTTCAATGATATTGGAGGTCACCCATGAGCTGGGGACCTCGTTAGGACACTGCCTTCAGAAATCGAGGACAAAACACCTGGCCCAGATTGCCCACATTTCTCATGTTTTCTGTAAAAAAGTTTATTTGAAGGTGACAGTTATCCAAATGGTCCTAAATCAAAGAGCAAGTGAAGAAGCTGAATCCTCCTCATGTTGTGTCACTAATTCCAATTTTTATGTGACAAAAAATAGGTCTCAGTAGGTTTGGAGGAGATGTGATGGGTGAGCAGGGTGTATTGATCAAGCATCAGCATAAGCTGATACACTGTGCCAAAGGAGGCTCCGACCTCCCTCCTGGGCCCTCACAAGAGAGAAAAATCCTCTTTCATATCTAGACAGAATTATTCATGGTTCACTCTTACCTTCTAGCAAAACCAAGCTGCAGTCTTCAATCAAATGCAAGACTGGCATGGTCTAATTGAATTAGTTCAATGAAGTCTAAAGATCAAAATTATGATTGTGGATTTCTTTAAAAATCCCACTTTCTTGACTCCAAACCACAGCCTGTAATTGGGTGGTAAATTCTGACTTGTCCTTTCCCAAATGTTGGAAATAATTATTCACAAAGAACGTCCCTTACTCCAACAATCACAACCCTCATGTACATCAGGTGTCTGTGCTGACCTTCATCTTCCCTGAGGCCATCGTGTCTTTTCCTCAATCACCAGCAAATCCCAGTTTTGAATGGGACCATCAAGGAATTACTGATAAAATTCATTGATAACGAATGTTTGCAGAAATAATTACAAACAACGAATTTGCCTTGGGTTTGTTCAACCCAAGAAAAGGCAAAATCTCCGGTTTGTTGGAAGCAGGCTGTGAAGGAATGCTGGGTGGATGTGTGGATGGATGGATGGATGGATGGATGGATGGATGGATGGATGGAGCCTGTCAATCACAGCACCATCTCCAACAAGCCCTCTGCCGACACAAATTCCCCCAGCTCTACTCATCTGAATAAAGTGATTCCAATTTATACCCAGTCTTTGCTTTCACTCTGTTTCAAAAAAGCCTTTATTGAAATGTCAACTCAGAGTATAACAGGAGTGTCAAGAGGCAGAAAGGGAGAAATAATAAATTTTAGGAAAAAATTGGCAACGATTTGGGCATGCAAGTCCTTGTGGCCTGAAGCAGGCAGCGGATCCTCCTTGGGGAGGCTTCATGAGCAGAGTTCTTCAGATGCCGTTTTTTTTAAGTGGCTTTACTGCTAAATCAAAGAACACAAGAAAAAACCCCTAAAACCCATCCTAAACCCATGCTCCTCTTACATGTTTTCTCCCCAAATTTCAGCAAGCTGCTGCTGTATCTGACCAGCAGAGATGTGTTACAACTCCAGAACAACCAAGAACACTCCTGTAGAAGCCACAACGTGGTGCCACCTGCAGCCTCCAACCCCTCTGTGTGGCCTTTGGTGGCCGTGGAACCGGGCAGTGTCTCACGGCCACCTGGCAGGGGCAAGGCTCCGGCTCCGCCGGGCAGATCCAGGCCAAACAGCCTTTCCAAGGGTACTGACAACGATGTCTTCATTCCCCACTGTGCTGTGCAGGAGCTTTACCTTCCTGTTTGCTCACATAGCACCACGCCAAGCCCCCAGTCCTGGGAGTCCCTGGAAAGTTGGCCAGGGCTTTGCCAGGGTACGCGCATTGGCATCCCAGGGGGAGATGCCGTCCTTAGTGTGGGCACCTCGGTTCACGGGTCCCCCAAATGCAGAGGTTGGGGGACACATCAGGGCGGTTTTGTGCTCTAAAACCCCCAACTCAGTGTCTTCCAGGCAGAGGTTGCCCATGACCTGTACAAGATGCTTTCACAACTTTGCAAAAGTTTTAGTCTTTGTTTAAAACATGCAACGGGGGACATGGGGAGAGAGGGCAATAAGCACCTTCAAATTAATGCAGCATTTACCCAAATCAACATTAAAAACCAATTCACATGAGAATATCCAAGTGCCTCCATGCTGAATACTTCCCATCTATAAATGCCACAACCAAACCCAGGGATCACTCTTGGGCATCTGGAATTGTCCCCCAGCATACGGGAACCTCAGCACTGATCTGCTCAACCCTTGAGTGGTTGCAAACTTCCAAGAACAGTGGTGGTCCCTCACAGACTGTGTCCCAGGCTGCTTTTGGAAAGCCTGTCCCATGTGTAGGTTCTGGTAAAGCACACACGTCAGACACGTGAATTCCAACTGCATTTCTGGGTGGATCTCCCTATGCCACGTCTGCCTCCATCACTCTCCTTTAAAGAGCAAACCTAACTTGCCACATCCTCATGAAGGATAAGCCAAACAATTTAGCAGTCTCCTTTTTTTAATTTTTGTAATTTTTTTTAAACACCACATCGAATCCCAACGGGATCTTGGGGGTTTTGTTTTAATGGCAAGGCAAAAATTTGCTGATCCTCCCCGTGGCGAAGTTACTTTCAAGTCAGTGAAAGTTCTTGGCCCGCAATGAAAAGTCTTTGCCAATTAGCGCTCAACAACTTCAATTCATCCCTCCTGGTTCAAGATGAGTAGGAACCTAATAAGGCTGCGATAAAAGGGCAAAAGGCACCGAGTACCCAAAGGGGATTAATGGGCTCTTCCATTTATTTGTCTTCCTAACAGCTGAACTGTTACAAGTATTGATGGTCTTCAAACGCCGAGCGCCGGGGTCTCCAATGGCCAACTCCAGCTCCCGGCCCCGAGGGGCGAGGGCTTCCCCCTGGGCAATGCCAAAACCAACAAAGCCCCGGGGATCAGGTAATGAAACTTCAGCTTTTCCCCCCTCCTCCTTCTTCTTTGAGATTTATTTACTGGCAGCTGACAAGGGGCAAATTCAGCTGGAATTGTGTAGTCAAGGCCCTGTCAAGCCTTCAGAGGCACCCTTATGTCGAATCACCTTCCTGACTGGCATGTCGCTGAAAAGCCCTCGGCGCTGGTCCTTAACAGCTCCCGACAGCACAAAGGACACTCCAGACAGATGCCTACATGGCATCCTGCAGCATTTTAAAAGAGAATTAGTGGTTTTAATTATGGTCGTCGTATGAAAGGAAACCATGCAAGCTCGGCAGGAGACCTTTGATCAAACCCTTTTGCTAGCACAATGCCGCGGAACTGTGACTATTCCTAGCAAGGGGCCTTTTCTCGCTGAATGACTCACCAGTGATCTTTGAATGCAGACAAGTTCCTCACCCTCCCTCTTCATTAGCGAGCATTTCTATACAGCCCCTATATAGTGCGCCGAGTCTTGGAGCTATACAATGGGGGGGAAAAAAGAATCCCTACAGATTCTGGCCTCTACTTAGGAAGTGCTGAAGGACTCTGAGTGACTTTATTCATTAAAACAGGTTGCTATTAATTGTCATAATAAAATAAAGAACTATTATTTGCATTTCTTAGTGCACTCCCTTTAGTAATATGTATAAAAGATGCTTGTAACAAAAATGAATTTATAAGGGAGAAAAAACCCTCAGAATTCTTTTTTTCCCTCTCCCCCCACCTTTTTTTTTTTTTTTTTTAAGGTCTAGGCAGCAGGAGCCTGACTAATTATTAGGACCAGTTTTGCAAGAGAACAAATAGAGGTAAAACACAAATATGAAAGTAATTAGGAAAATGCAAAATCCTGTTTACTTGGCAACCGATTCATGCAACTGAGACTAACGAAGAGCAAATCAGCTTTGCTTGTTTGATAAACTTCAGGGTGCCACCTAAGAGGAGCTGATAAAAATTAAACTCTGCCAGCATCCCCCTGCACTGCCTTTCAGCCAGCAGGCTCAGAGACATCCACGCCACGGCTCCGTCTGCAAGCACCAGCAAATCTCATTTGGACAGGGTGCGGGGGAGGAATTTTGGAAGTTCCATCAGTGTCACGTATTTCCCCCTCCGTGGCATATCTCCGGGCTGAACACCCAGCACAGACACCTGCATCCCACAGGATTTATCTGGACGTGGAGCACATCAACGGCACGGCTCCGCTCAGCTCCCTGAAAAAGCATCACCTTTCCGCTGCTCTCCATACCTGGGAAGGCTTTTGCCAGTGGGAAAGTTCTTCTTGTAGCCTCCACCACTGTTTGTTACAATATAGGATGATCCTTTACTCAAGGCAGGCTGGGATACAGCCCCTCTTTTCTCCCGAGTAGATAGTGGGATCCACAAAAGCTTCCAATTATTTCAAGACCGTGCGGCTAAGGAGGGGCATCTAATCAAGATAAAGAAAACCCTCGGCTCAGTATATTTGCTTGAATGGATTTTCAATAATGCAGGTAACAAAAGCATTCAAAAATTGGATTCCTAATGCTTTTCTGCCAGGCTGAAGGAGTGATTTGGAGAAGGGAGAAGAAAGCCAGCCCTGAGAAAGCTGCACAGAGGAATGTATGATATTCCCTCGCTCTGCACAAACACTTGTGCAGGGATTGAGAAAAAGGAAGAGATTTAAGTGAGGCACGACCGACCTGAAATGTAGACAATTGCAACACAAAGAGTTAAAATGACACCCCTGAACTGCTCCTCTTCCCTCTCACCCCTCTGCTTTGTGGCTTTGCAACCCAGAAGCCACAGTTTTCCATCTTCTTATTGCTCATTTCTCATCTGCTGTTCAGAATGGTTCACAGAAATAATGGGGAATGGCTGTGGAAATCATACCACAAAAATAAAACAAGAGTGAGAGGGTGAAAAGCAAAGGATGTTATTTTGCAACTGGAGTTGGAGATTCCTAGATGAGAGCTTGATTTCTATACAGGAAGCATTCAATGAAAATTGGGCAAATCAGCATTTGGAGAGAAAGAGAGAAGTGGTCCACTTTTAAAAGGATCTATTAGGAATAGTGGCCATGTGTCCCTACACACACCTCAAACTACAGACCAGCAGAGCATCCACCTGCAATCCACCACCCCACTCCTGCCCACACCCCAAGCTGCTCCTGAGATGCAGTTTGATAACATGATCTTTACAGAAGTATTTCTTTCTTCTCTGAAAATTTGACAAGTCCAAATGGAATCCTGGCCTGGCAGCAAAACACTGGGCTGAGATTTCACAAAACCACAGAACAAAGTATGAAGCTTTGGATGAACAGAACTTTGCAGGAACACCACCAGAGTTTTGGGTCTGTTTTAAGCATTCAAAGTACACATTAACTGACGACATAATGAAAAACATGCTATTGTGTATCTTTTTTTTTTGAAAACCAGCAGCTCAGTTCTTGTTAACCAAGTCACTTGGCTTTCGGGGCAGATTGAAAAGCAGGATGGATTCACACTCTGTTCTGTTGGTTAAAGCCCCTGGCATCTCCAAAAATGGCAGTTCTGGCATCCCCAGTAGCCGCAAGGATGTGGCAGAGCAGATGAGCATCACGGGCTGGCACAGAAAGAGGCCAGAGCACGGATGCCATGCATCCCAGGGGAGCAATATCCCAGGGGAGCTGCTCTCTTGTTGTCATGTGGGATCTCAGGACCACAGTCCCTCTACCCCAGGTGGAGGCAGTGCAGGAGATGACACACTGCTGCCCACAGAGTCCCTCTGCAAGGGAAAATACACAAGTTGCTTGCTCACTGTTGGAGCACGAAGCAATGAAGACCATCCCATCATAAAATCCCAGTGGAATGAAAGTAGCAATCCCTGCAAAGCAAGGAGGCAGAAAAAAATGGGTTGGTCTCTTTACATCCCGTTCCAGCAGGACATCCTGTCCTTCCAGTAACTAAAGGGGTTACAGAGAGCTGGAGAGGGACTGTTTACGTGGGTTTGGAGTGACAGGACAAGGAGGAATGGCTTCAAACTGGCTGAGGGCAGGGTTAGATGGGATATGGGGAAGGAATTCTTCCATGTGAGGGTGGTGAGGCCCTGGCACAGGTTGCCCTGAGCAGCTGTGGCTGCTCCATCCCCAGAAGGGTCCAAGGCCAGGTTGGATGGGGCTTGGAGCAACCTGAGATAGTGGAAGGTGTCCCTGCCCATGGCAGGGGGTGGAACTGGATGGGCTTTAAGGTCCCTTCCAACCCAAAACATTCTGGGATTGTGTGATTTGATTCTGCAGTGCCCTTGGGCACAGGCACAGCCAGGGCTCAGAGCACATCCAAAGCAGTGAATGACCAGGCTCCTGGGAGGGACCATCCCACACGCTTGTCCTGATGGAAACCCACCACAGAAACACACAGACACAGCACAGCTAATGAAAAATGGCTTTAGGAAACCTCTCGGTGCAGCAACAGAGGAAACAATGAAATGCTAAATACACTTTTACATATAGAAAGGATGCTGCGTTCATTAAAAAAAAAAAAAATTCACAGTACAACAGAATCACAGGTTCCTTTTAAAAGAAAACTCTGCTTTTTAAGACCCAGTATTTTATTTAGTGATGAGCCTCCTACCCCCAAAAAGTTCATTTGGCAACAGCAATCAGAGCAAACATCACTATGTTCCTGCAGAGGGGATCACACCTGATTTCCTCTCCACTGCCATTTCCGTCGCCCTTTAAAACCATTCCCACGTTGCCAAGGACTAATTCAGATTTTAAGTCTTGACTTCAGAATTTCAGCCCGTCAGCAGCACCGGGTGCTACCCAGCTCCCCGCCTCAGCTGTGCTTTCCTCCTCCTCAGCCCCTGCAGCTCTTCCCTGAGGTGCTCCACAGCCTGCAGGATGTCCTGCCGCTGGGGATCCTCCTCTGCCCTCTCTGTGTACAGCAGGAAGTGTTTCACCGTCTCGGAGAGCAGCGTTTCGGGGTCCGCATCCCCCCGACGGAGGCGCAGCATCCTCTCGCAGGCGATGGCGTAGTTTTTGTGCCAGTTCACAGGGTGATTGGGATGAGAGTTGACAATTTCTTTGTATGACTGTTAAAGGAACAAAAAAAAAAAAAACAAAAACAAAAAAAAAAAAAAAGGAAAAAAAAAAGGAGGGAGAAATACAAATTAATTGAGCAAAGGGGACCAACAGCTCTTAACAGCGCTTCGAAACTGCCTGTGAAGAAACAGATGCCATTTAGATGTCCGGGTCCAGAGTCGGAGTATTTCTGTAATTCTCTCTGTGTTTGCCATTCAACAGCATGAATCAGAAACCCAAGGGGGGCCGAAACGTTTCCCTTCCAACAGCAGCTGTTTGTTTAGAAACACTGCAGATGATGGTGATAACCCCACGGCACATTATGTGCTTCCCCCAGAGAGGTGTCACACCAAGCTGGGGGAAAAAAGAGATTTAACTGCTGCGCCTGGAAGACATTTACTCAATATTTCAGGAGATCAGGACGTCTTCCACAGGACTGAAGCAGTCTGTTGACTTGAGTGGGAATATTCATAAGCTCAACAGCAGGCACGTGCCTGAGAACTTTGCAGAACAGCAAAAATCACAGCAAACCGGGCAAGAATTGAGGAAACTATTTGTTGATTTGCTGCCGGAGTATGAAATACTGCTCCTCTCTGCTAACACACACTGATCACTTTGTGCATCTGTTGGCATCTTGGGCAGTCCAGAGATACCTACACCGGCTTATGGGTGTTATTCTTTGGTGTGAAATGCAGCAGAATTAATCTGCAGCGAGAAGACTGCCGGGTTTTACACTCGCTGGCTCAGGCATTACACGACTGTGTAATGACAGAGGGGACAAGTGCACCGAGGGGACTTCAGGACAAGCAACCTCCTGGCAGGGGTTTGGAGCCCAGCACAGACAACATAATTATAGCAAAAGCAGGGTGTTGACTGGTTTGCTTCTGGCATCCTCCGTGACCGAGGGGGCAAGGAGGAATGGATCAAATCCCTGAACAAATCTCTTGGAATCAACTATGCTCCCAGTCTGGATAAACAAGGGGAATGCAGATTACAGGGCCTGTATGGAAACACCGTTATTTCCACGGAGTCCAGAAATTTAAAAGAAAAGGGGGGGAAAAAAAAAATATGATGGAGACTGCAGGGAGCATTCCTAACCCAAATCCATGACTTACAGTGTACGCAAATGTGTAAAGTTGTGATTTCATCTCTGCCGTCACACTGGCCGTTTCTGCAAGGTCAAATATGAAGAAAGCTGTTTTCATCCTAGGAACACAAGAAAAACTTCCATGTAGTAACTGCTTAATGCAACCAGCTCACATCACATGGTCATACACATCTTCAACGTGTCCATGCTGGGCCAGCACACAGGGTCTCCATGTCAGTCATCAGTGATACAAATTCCTCTCCATAATAGACTTCCTCACCCTACATCCCAACTACCTTCTGCTCCTTTGAGAGACTTCCAGCGGAAGCTTTTGGTGAACACAACAGCCACTTTCCTGAAGGCTTTGCTGGAGGCCTTGCACACTTCACCTCATCCTGCCAGCCTCTTCCTTCTGAAGCTTGGCACGTGTAGATCCAATAAGGCCATGCCCCATCAAGCTGCCTGCTTTGGTGTGTGTTTCCACACCAACGAGCTGGCACTGCCCACCGGCTGTTGGAAGGCAGCAAAGGAGAATTACCTGGCTTGCCACATCTCCTCGTTGGCGACAGCTTCCCAGGAAGAGGGACTGAAACTAAATGGGAATGAAAATAAAATGTCACCATCAGATCCACGTCGCTGTGTGTCACCCACCACAGCCCTTCTAACCCAGCCAGCCACAGACCTCCCAGGCACAAGAAAGGCCATCATGAAGCCTGTGGCTCTGACAGCAGGGAATTTGGATGAGTCTCTGTCATTCAAAAAACTTTATTCCTCTCTCTCCACAGAAGGAGAGATATCAGGTGTTTCACAGCATCCCAGTTCTCAAAGTGAGAGATGTTTTTTGCCATTGCAGGTCAGCCTATGACATTTAAATCTTTGAATTTCTCAATGACTTTAGCTCCTGATCAAGTTTTAAGGTCAGAATTGGACCTAATATTTGACAAGAAATGTCCTCACTGGTTTTCACACTATTAAAAATCATAGATCATGGAATGGTTTGGGTTGGAACAGACCTTAAAGACCGTCTTGTTCCAACACCATGCCATGGGCAGGGACACCTTCCACTAGACCAGGTTGCTCAGAATCCCACCCAGTCTGGCCTCGGACACTTCCAGGGATGAGGCAGCCACAGCTTCTCTGGGAAACCTGTGCCAGTGTCTCATCACCCTCACATGGTGAATTTCTTCCTAGTATCAATCCAGAACACAGAATATTGTGATTATGGCTCACGTTTCATTCCTGTAACACTGCAGTGGGTGTGACAATGCTGCTGGCAGAAAATGATGGGCAGGAAGGAGCAGAGGCTCCTCTGCCTCATACCTGCCATAGCCTTCAGTCCAGTTGTAGAGATTCCTTGTGAGACGAATCCACTCTCCTGGGTCAAACACAGCGGCAGAAGGAACCAACTTTTCACACGCACCCCACGGCCAGAGCGAGTAGCTCCTTCTCCAGGTCGAGTCCCCTTCATGAAGACCTATGCAGACAAACACTTCCTTACTGCCAAAAAAACCAACAGAGAGAGCAATTATGAAGCCACACCAGAGACCTTGGGCCAGCCCGTGTCCCTGAGCTGAACTACAGAACCACAGCAGTGCAGCAGACACACGGACACCCATCCAGCACGTCTCCCATCAGAAAGGACACTTTCTGGGTCAGTCTGTAAAACAGATGAATTCCCCATCTGGCACTGCCCATCTCGTGCAGCCAGCACAGGTGGCACATCCTCTCCCCTCTCCTGGAGCTCACAAACAGGCCAGAAGCTGTAGGAGAAGCCCAATTCTTCCCAAAGGCACCTGGCTCTGCTCCTGTGCCTCCCCACCCTCACAGGGCTCACCCCAGCTAGTCTAAATGCAGATGCTATTCTTATTCATGTGAGGATCTAATCCTTTCTCCACTCTTACTAAGCTATTTTTATATGATGATTATTCCTGGAATACATTCATTCTATGCTAATCAGTTGGCCACAATGTTCACAAAGGAGCAGCAGCAATTTGCTCTCCAACCATCGCCGTTTTGAGTGCACGGGAACGTTCCCTTTTCTGTGATGAACTGTACCAACAACAACAACAAAAAATCATCAGTAAACACTCTGTCGATCACCTTTTTTTTCTCCTTCCTAAAAACCAAACCAACCTCAAAACAACAAGCAATATTATATCCAGATGGAGTTACTTCTGCAGAGATATTTGCTTTAATTGCAAAAATAATCTCGCCACCGGGGAGGAAGTCAGTGGAGAAAATTGGTCTTTTGGATGCAGTACCAAGCTGTTCCATAAACAATTTCAAGAAAAAAAAGGTCGAAGATTTTAGGAAAGCTGTTACATATGAAAGAAATGCTTACTGTTTATTTACTTTGAGGAAACGATGGAGATTAAAAGCAAGTGTCCCGTCGGGTAATACTCCTTCCACAGGATTCCACCGGTTCCCGGGAAAATAAACGCCAGGTAAATGCTTTGCCAGCTTGGGTAAATACCATTCATAAGTCATCATCTATCATAAAAGGTATTATCATAATTAAAACAAGATTCAAAGTTTTCACCCCCTGTACAGCCAGAAGAAATGGTTTCTGCAGGAGTAACGACTGCTCAGGGAAGTCACCTCCTGTGTCAGCAGTGACCCGAGGCCACAGCACCAGCCTGGGTC
>WBMZ01006690.1:0-17103 GCA_013400975.1 Atrichornis clamosus
CGCGGCGCTGAGGCGGCCCCGGCCCGGCCGCGGAGCCCCCGGGACCCCCGGCCATGGAGGGCATGGACGTGGACCTGGACGCGGAGCTCATGCAGAAGTTCAGCTGCCTCGGCACCACCGACAAGGACGTGCTGATCGGCGAGTTCCAGCGCCTGCTCGGCTTCCAGCTCAGCCCCGCCGGCTGCGCCTTCTTCCTCGACATGACCAACTGGTGCGGGCCCGGGGCCGGGGGGAGGAGGCTGGCGGGAGGGCCTGAGGGGGCTCGCGGGGCCGAGGGGCCGCGGGCCCGGCCTCCCTCCCGGCTCGGCCGCCCCAGGGCTTTGGGCCCCGCCAAGCCGGGGGGGTGACGGGCGGTGTTTGTGCTGGGCCCTCTGCCCCCCTGCCCGGGCCGGGGCGGCGGCGCGGGGTCGGGAGCGGCTCCCATGGCGGTGGGGAAGCGGGACGGGACCGGGGCGGACGGGGCTGACTCTCGGCCCTGGCCCGGGGTGCGGGTTTGCCGGTTCGCCGGTCCAAGGGCCGCGGAGCTGTTGGAGGGTGACGAACCGATACACGGGACGTGTGAGCCTCGGATACGGAGGGGGGTCTGCGTTTAGGGACGGGCTGTGGCGCCCCGACACTGAGGCAGCTTCAGAGGAAGGGAAATTGTGGCAGAAAGGCGGTGTGGGAGCCTGGAAGCGGCTGCGGTGCACATGTGAGAGTTACCGGGGTGTTTGGCGAAAACTCAGCCTCTGCCTGCGGAGTGAGGGTCTTTCTAAATCCTTTGACTTTCGCTGTATGTTTGACTTTATAAAGGCTCTGTGTCACTGCCTAAGGAAAAAAACTAGGTATAGGCTATTAGGGAAGCTGCAGTTCGAGAAGAACGGGGGAAATATTTAGTATATTGTTGAAAAACAGAAACCAGGAGTGCTCTGATGCTGTGAGGCCAGGGACTCTGAAAACAATGTTGAGGAGCAGCTGCTGTGGGAGTTCGGGGGGTTTGGCTCATTTATGAGTCCTTGCACCTCTCAGCCCTTCTCCAACATGTGTTGACCCAAACGTGCCCCTCGTTGGCTGCAACTCTGCACCGTGAGAGCTGCAGGAGAGCAAACAAGTGCCCTGTATTTCAGGCACGGTGAACAGAGATCACTTAGCTAAGCTTTGCTTAGAGGCAGAACATCAAACCAAGAAACCTCAGCTTTGAAACCTGAAATCCAAGGGAAAGTCTGGATATCAACAGTTGGGAGAAGACTTGCGTGGAATTGTTGAGCTTATAAACAACGATAAGACAACTTTGTCAGCTTTTTGCTTTTGCCTTTCCCTACTCCTACAGCTCTGTATTGAATTATAGTGGCAAATCTGCATCTGCAGAGGGAGCGGGGGAATAGCAAATAATTCCTTGTGTTTTGTAAGATGACACAATGCTAAAGAAGGTCTCGAGGAGTTCAGGAGTTTGCTTGGAAGAAACGGTTGGTTGCGAGCAGAACGTGCTTTCCCACTTCATTCATGTGTTGGTGATATGACTAAAACTGACATAGCAATGTAATCCTGGGGGGTTTGTGAGGTTCCTGGGGAGAGCAAGGAAGAGAGCTGAAAGTTACTCATTAAGATGCTGTGTGTAGCCAGAGTGTTCCTGGTTTGTGTTGAAGCAGCTCTTTCTCAGGAATATTGAACTCCTGTTTGAAGTAACAGCATTTCAAATCCAACCTCAGAACCAAAGGCTTTTTCAAACTTTTAGTTGCAGTTGAAGAAGATCTAAAGTGTTTTAAATAGCTTTAATTTCCCAACTTCAGTAGCTAGTTTGGTTTTGAAAACATAAGTTTTCACATTTTTTCTGAATTATTAATTGATAAGCCTTGTGGATGAAAGGACATGTGCACAGGCAACCTGTTGGGTTGGTGAGATTTGTGTGCAAACAAACACAGGCTGGGACTGCTCTGAGAGGGCTCAGAGCCTGTGTGAATGCACATTTTCAGCCTGGCTGGGTGGCTGAGCTGGCAGGGGCTGCTCCTTCTCTCCCAGGTTGGTGCCACTCCTTATGCTGGTGTGTCCAGTTGGCAGCTCTGCCCTGTGTCTGTCCCACTGCCCAGCTCCCACCCCTTCCTGTATGGCCGCAGGGTCATTGGCCTGGCCGGGCTGACCCTGCACTAACCCTGCTGTCCTTCAGCAGGGACAATCAGGACACGTGTTCCTGTTCTGGAAGCACCTTTCCCGTGTTGAGGGGCCCTGTGCAATCCACACTCCCCAGGTGATTTAGGCAGTGGCCTACCAGGTTTGCCTTGTGTGACCTGGATTTAGGGTCAGAACCTTCTGGCACCAGCCTGTTCTGCATATAATTTATCTTGATGAGATTGTCAGGTCACTTTTCCATGTGTTAAAGGCATGGCACGTTCCCTTCAGGGGTGATCCCTTGCTTCTGCATCAAGATTGATGTTCACCTGCAGGAAATGGTGAGGGAGCTCCTGGTGGGGTGACAGAAGTGCACGCACTGGGTATTCCAGGTTCTGTATAGCAATGTCCCATGTGTGAATTAGTTAACAAAGACGTAAATAGTTTCACTAGGACTTGTTCCCAAGTGTGAAAGCTGCTCTTTGGCAATAACTGTCGTCTCCAGACCCGCAGTTCCTTCCCCTCTTAGTGCCTTTCATGCAGTGTAGTGAACACTCAGAGCTTAATGTGCTTTAAAAGTCTGTTTCCAACAGCATCATTAGTAATTGTGGTCAGTGGATTTACAGTGAATTAGCTGTACTGCTGGAATAAAGGAATTGTTTTTTAATAGATGGTTGGCCAATTTGGGGGAGGGACATTAGTGGCTGACTGGGGAGGAATACCTATAAGTAGCCTCTAAAAGTCTGTGTCTACTCGTCCAGTTCCCAGGAATGCCCACTGCCCCTTCAGACCTCTGACAGGCAGTGCTGAGGAACTGCCTGCCAGCTGGTTTTATTAAGTGCTGCAAAAATGCTTTGGGTTCAACATATGCATCCAAAGTTTCTGAGGCTGTTCCTTGATCTGCAGGAAATACAGGTTAAACCTTTTGTCTTTTCCCTGGTATTTATGAAACACTTTCCTAGAGTTCTGCCTCTGTGTATCCTAGAGTTCTGCCTCTATGTATCTGGGTTCTGTCTGTTTTCTGTGCTTACTTCTTGCTTTCCTGCTGCAGAAATCCGATTTTGCCTTCCCGAGAGCCTGGTTGTACATTCCCCAATGGCAGCTCACACCATCCTGCTTTACCATTTAGTTATTTATTTTCCATTCAGAGAGGCTGCAGAGGGAGAGGCTGAGCTTTCGCTTTCGGCCTAAAACCAAAAGTGAACTTTTTTGTTCAAAAAGAAGAACCAAAACTGAACTGTTTGGGTGCTGAAATGTTTCTTCCTTGGGAGGAAACCCTGGGCAGCAGAGTGGGGAGGGCATTTTGCTGCCATTGCCATCCAGGATCAAATCCCCCTTGATTACCTGACACACTCCCCTCCAGATGTTGGGCCCCACCACAGGTGGGAGGGAAGGGGGCTTGTGGGAGGGATTTTTGTGGTAAAGTCCCACGTGTTGCCTGCAGCTCCCCAGTGATATGTGACGGGATCTGAACTGCTTTGGCCTTGGCCTGCCTCCACAGGGAGCTCCAGGAACTCCGTAAAAGTCACTGGATTCCTCTAAAGCTGGTGTGGAAATTGTACTGGGACAAGAAAAAGGAGTGATTTTCTTTTAATTGGACAGTGTGCCAGCTTTGAGGGTGAGAGGCTTGGAGCTGCTTTAATTCATTGAGAAGGTGAATTAGTTTGAAGTAGCTACTGGTGGTGGATTTAAAGGCCATTTTTTAGTGCAGTTGGCTGAGAGATTCACAGTTTGGAAAACGAATGTATATCTCCGAAATTTACATGTAATATTTCTTTACATTCTCTTTTTAGCTTTTGTTTAGAAAGCTGAATTTTTATTAGAGTAGTAGGTGTGATATTTAATTGAAATGTGTCAGATAATGATGGTTTCCATTGTGTGTGGGGGGAAAAAAGCCTTTATTGTTACAAAGCCTTTTGGATTCAGCTTTTAGGTGAAAAAGATCTGTTTAAGGTCATTATTTGTAAGGGTGTCAGATCTCTTCTGGAGGGCCTCGGGGTTTTTTTCATCTGTTTAGGAGATTTTGTAGCGGTATCATGGTTTAACTAGTACTCCCAAGGTGATATTTTGCATGAAGATAAGTTAATCTCTGAATATACTGCAGAAATCTGCAGTAAAACATTCTCTCTTGTGTGAGGTGTGGGGCGGTTTTGTGTGTGTGACCGAAGGAGCCAGGGTGGGGATAGTGGCTCTTACATCAGAAATATGGGATAGTCCAGCTTAGCAAGAAAAAAATCCCAGTTTTGTGCCCTTTATTGGCCTTGGAGAGCAGGCAGAATGTTGGCTTTTAACCAAAACTAAAATTGCCTTGTAGATGCATGTTTTCATCCCTTTGATGGGCAGTTCAAGTTCTTCCTATCCAATGGAACACCTGTATAAGCCAGAAGTGGATGTGGTTTATTGGGGGTCTAAAGACATGGTTTAACTAATAGGGAGTTTAATTGCTTTTCCCATATCTTAGTGTGTTTCTTTTTAGCCTTCTAGCAAAGATAATGGGATGGTGTTTTCTAAAACTTGTGTCTGTGCATGAAAGCATTGACAGTAGCACTGGAGTGTAGGTGCTACTCAGAGAAATACTTGAGGTATATTTGGGTGAGAAGTCAGGACACCCAGAATTTAACAGCACAGACCTGGTCAACAGGATTCACTCACACAGGAAGGATGCGTTTCCCACAGTGGTCACAGGGATTTTTAAGTTCAGGTATTTGCAGAACTGCCATTAAAATCCAGCGTGCAGGTGTCCTTTTGAGAACAGATGTTTGGGCTGCTCTTCAGACTGAATCCGTGTTGAGTCAAATGTGAGGAAAAGTTCCCCACCACTCTGTATAGACCTTGAGCTCAGTTTTGACACCCCTTCCCTTTTGTGGGGAATCCTTGTGTCACGGAGGAGGCAGGAAACTGAAACCTGATTTTCCATATAAATTCTTCTCCTTCCCTGGAGATGACTGTGGTTTTCAGTCCTCACCCAGCACCTACGGGCAGTGACAGCAGTGGGTGGGAGTTCCTCTTCCTTTACTTCCCATCATCCTTATCAGGTGATAAGAGATCAGAGTCCCATGTTCTTTCAGTGACTCAGGACACAGGACTTTTGTCGAGTAATGTGCAGTCTTGCTGTGTCTCTGCTCGGGTTAATGTTTGTTAATGGTAATCAGCTGGACTGAATCTGGTGAGAAGGGGGAAGCACTTGGCTCAAAACATCGATTGGATTTTGTTAAGCTTTAGTAGGGAAGAGGGAAGCTGAGGGTTGGATTTGGTGTCCATCTTACTCTAACCCAGTGGGTGACCCACTGTCCTCACAGGCACAGGTGACACCCCAGAAGCAGATCTGGTGGTTCCTGATGTGCTGTCTCCAGGACGTCAGGACAGTCTGGGAGCTTGGCTGTGGATTGTGGAGTGTGCGGGGGTCATTTACACCTTTGGGCTGAGGAGAGAAAAGAGGTTTTGCACTGCTTGGTCTGTTGTGGCTCACTGGAAACATAGTGGATGTATCTTACTGCATGTGAACCATTGCAGACTGCTGCCTCTCTGTGTCCACAGCTGTCTCCTGATGCTACTAAAAATAACAACATTACAGAATTAAGCAATTTAAAAATATTTTCTTGGAAGCTTTTATCTAGTGCGTAAAAAAAACCAAACCCACACCTCCTCTCCAGAGTAACTCAAGTGTTTGACCTGATTATTTTGAATGAAATCTAGACATTAAAGATATTGTATTTTTAACTGGAACATACTATAATTGTGCGTCAAGGTACAAAACATTTAAAAATTTGGTGCTTGTAGCATGGAAGCATAAGCAGGTAACTGTAGCAGAATTGGGAATTGAGTACAGTATAATTTTGGTCCATCTGGGCTCTTCCTTACATGCCCCAACTTGTTCTCAGGCAGTTTCTGTAGCTTAATCCCCCTTTACTTTCCTGCTGACAATTATAGATTGGTGACATAGTTTGTACTGAGGAATTGGCAGTTACAGAATCTCCTGTGTACTGGCAGCTCTCAATGACTTTCCACTGGGAAGAGCTGTTGCCTGTTTTCGGTGGCAGCTCCTGCTGGGACATTCTCGGGATATTTCACCCCACACTTAAAGCTGCTGTGACCAACTGCTTTGGGAGGTCTCAGCTGCTGGGGATGGTTCTGTGGGGTCGTGCTTGCAGCACCATCGTTGTGGTGCTGCTGTTTGGGCAAGGGGTTGTGCTCAGGTGTTATGCCGTGCTCAGCCCCGTGCAGGTATCTCGAGGAAGTTTCAGCAGCTGCTGTGGGTGTTTCTGTGCACATTAAAGCCACTCAGGGGAAAGTAATTTCCTTTGGTGGTTTGGTGCTCTGAGAATGCTGTGTTTCTCCTGTGGGCTCTCAGTTTCTCTCCTTGTGCTGCCCCTGCAGAGCACAGGATTGCTGCTGTCACCACCACAGGTTTATCTTCTTCCTAGAACACCCCACTTACGTTTGAAACTGCGGCTTTTGGCTAAGACAACGAAATGTTTTTCTGTCTTCATGTGAAAAAATACATAAGCTTTAAATTAGCCAGTTCTTTTCTCTCCTCTCCTTCAGCTGTGTAAGGTCAGCTTAAAGCTTTCAGCTTCCCTCAGTGGTCCTTTTGCATCATCAGATGTCTTCTAAGGTAGTTTCCCAGCTTTATGCATAGAATTTAGTGTAACTTTACTGTAAGAGATGTCAAGAACGAAGAAAACTGACAGAGAAATTTTGTTTTCTGAAATTCTGTCTATTGAAAGATATTCACTCATTAAAATTCCAGTCCTTCATAACATCTTGAGACTGCGCTTAATTGCCGTGTGTCATCTCTATTGAACGTTTGAATTGAAAGCTCCAGGTAGAAGTGCTTCCCTGCAGCATGATGTGCATGTCTCTTCCCCCTACCCCCTTTGGACTTCTCCAAGACTTGGAGTGAGGCATCTCCTGCTTCAGGAGCAGTAGGAGCTGTAAGAAATGTCCCAGCCTGGAGTATCAGCAATCCAGTTTCCCAAGAGCTGAGCTGAATAACATCCAACTAAAATAGTGGAGACTAAGAAACAAAAGGAGTATGCTGAGGGTTTCCTCACATGGATGTCCTCCATATGCATTTTTAGTCTCTTCCCCCTGGTATCATGTAGAGAAGTTCCATTATTTAGGAGTGAGAAATTATCCATCTGCTGCACTATTTCTTTTTGTTTTTTAACAATAGACACCTTATGGGGTGCTATGGTGCCTGGTTACACACTGCATTTGGAGAGCGAGAGGAGGTCTACGAGAGTGGAGACTTGAGTTACAGAAGGAGTCCGAGCTGTCCTACATCACGTATTCTATGCTGGAGATTTTATTGTGCTGTTTAGCACTGCCCAGGGTCTGCACTGCACATTTCCAGGAGATACCACCTGAGTTGCCTTGCTGATGACAAAATACTGCACCCTGTGAGTGCAGAGGACGTAGAGAAAACACCTCCCAGCCCAGGCACCTGCCTGGCTCCTCCTGCCCCCCACGGGGACAGACCTTGGCACCTTCCTTACAGTGACCAAGTCCATTTGTTACAGTGCTTCTGTGGTACCTTCTGTGGTACCTAAGAAATATCCTCTGCTGGCTGTCTGTGCATGGCCTAAGGGCTGCATCCCAGCTGATATTCCAAATGGAAGGTCCCCTCGGTTGCAGGGAGCAGTCTGGCTATTGTGTTCTCCAACAGCTCAGCAGAACCAGAGCCCTGCAGTGTCCCCCAGGAGCAGGCTGTGGTGGATGCTCTGCTGTGGGCACAGGCAGGAGCCAGAGAGCGTGACATTTGCAGGCTGGTTTTTGAGCTCAAGCTGTGATTAGGTTTGAGTTTTTACACCCCAAAAATCTGTTCCTTAAAAAAATTACATCTTTTTCTTTGGCTCTCTTATCAAGGAATTTGACAATAACTGAAAACTTGCAGATTACTGTAACATTTATGGTTCAAATTCTAATATCCCTCATGTTGTATGTTCACAACACCTGCTTGTACTGCTTTTCTTCCAAGATGCTGAACTTCTTTATGCTGAAAGAATTCTTGATATTCTGGGGAGCAGAACAGTCTTGGGCACGTGCCCTGCTTTGCTTGAGGCCACAGCAGCCTCTGTGCTTTGTTTTTTTCAGTCTCCTAAAAAAAGTCTGATTCAATTAATTAAACCATTTCCATTTACCTGTATGCCTCTGGTTGTTTGCAGGACAGGGAAGTTGTGTAAGGAGGCCTCCAGTTTGTGAACTGATTTGGAAGAGTTTCTTTTATTTTTTAATACTGAATTACTTTGAGTAATTAGTGCCTAAGTATATTGGTCTAAAATAACAAAAGGCTGTCTGGAAAAAAAAGGGAAGGGAAAGAAGGGCTCAAGATGAGCCACCTCTTTGCTAACACTTAAGGGTTGTTAAGGGATGTCTCCAGAGCTATTAGCAGAGAAGGTTTTAACTTGACTATTGTAATTTAGCTCCTGAGGCTTGAAACGAAGCAGCAGAGCAAAACAGTTGATCTGAAAAGAGGCACTTTGGTGTTGTGTGGGAAAAGCACTTGACAACCCAAGAGTCATGGGATGCCCTTGGAGAGGAAGGAGTGGGATACCCAGAGTTAGAGTGGGTTTGGTTGATGATGTGGAGCTATAACCTGTATTTGTTGCCTCCTCCCTTGTCTCTTTCTGGAATCTCCTCACTCTTAGGCCTAAAATTGAGCACAGTGCTGAGTCCTGGGCTCACCTGGTCCCTGGGGTGACTTGTGACTGCACACTTTTCCCAGGACTTAGGGCTTGGATCCTGTCAGACCTGCTCTGTAAGTGTGGCAGGGCTGCAAACTGCTGCGGTCCAGGACTGCTCTAAAAATGGAAAAATTGCTTAATTTCAGGAAGGTAAGGAGGGTCTGAGACCTGAAGGGCCCTGTGAAGAAAGAGCTGCATGGCCACCCCTGTAATTAGGAGAGCTCAATCATGTCAATTACCCTGGCTGGATTTGCAGAGTTGTTTGGTTTTTAATAGTAATTTATCTCCTATGGCAGAGAGCAGAGGGTAGTAAGTAGTGTGGTGTAAGTCACACCGAGGAGGAGTGAAATCAAGCTGGCAGGGATGTGTGAGCAGAAGCCTTTAGATGATAACTCGACTCTGGGTCGAGGCTGACCCTTGTGCCTGTCCCTGCAGTGTCTGCAGCTGGGGCTATACAGTTATAGCTGGGCACAAGGGTAAAGACCTAAAAAAAAAGCCCCCAAATAGGTATTTAAAAATAGACAAATTTCAGGGCCTAGGGTGTGTTTGCCCTAATGCCGTCTCTGTCATTAAGGTGGCATTTGGTTGTGAGCTGCACTGATGCCGTGCCTGTGGCAGAAGGGCCAGCAGCAGCACGTTCTACTTGGGCTCAACTGCCTGCACATCACCCAGCTGCAGAGAGTTCCCCTCTGCAGCTGGCATTTTCCCCAGAGTGCTGCCCTCCAACTGATCTTGGGGGTTTTGGGGCAGGGAAAGGGGGGCAGCACTGTCTGTTGGGAGGAGTGGGACAGAGCCAGCAGTGGTTGTGCAAGGAGAACACGACTGAGGTGTGAGCTGGGGGTACGTCTGGCACGGAGTAGTGCTGCTGCCACTCCGTCCCTTATCTCCTGGGGTTGTCTGTGTCAAAGAACGTGAACTGAAGGCAGATTTGCTTTGTCATCCTGACTTTGGCTTTTGCCACTGTGAATTTCTTTTTAGTTTCTAGAAGCTTCTTTTTAGTTCTCTAGTGGGAAGTCCAAGAGGCATTGGAACATGCAGAAGGGCTCACTCCAAACAACCCCCACTGCACAGATCATGCAGTGGGAGTGGGGAGGTGGGTTTGGGGAATATCTGATCACAAACGGGGGCAAATCTGTTTTCCAGCGTGTGTTGTTCTTTAGTTAGTTTTTAACTCGATGCTGCAGAGGAGTGTTGTTGTTTCCCAATGGCAGAGCGTGCTGAAATATGACCCCGGGATGGGAGTGCTGGCCCCGGGCCTGTGTGCACAAATAGCCCACTACCTTCTGAAGCCTGTTTGCAGCCCAGCAAACAAACACAGCAAGGCTGCCTCACAAAGAGTTGCAGTAGAAATCTGCCCCTCAGAGCTTTTATTTTTTCCTCTCAATGTCAATAAAACATCAGTACAACTGATTCCAGAATCATCACTCACAAGGTGTTGTGGTCCGTCTGAAAATGTAGTTATGTAGTAGTGGATTAGAAAAAGAAAGAGCTGCATTGCTGTCTTTTGTGTCTCCTACAATACCTTTTGCCTTGGATTGCTGTACTACAGGAAGAAATCCTAGTGCAAACTAAGCTCCAGCTCATGGTGTTAGCTGGGTGAGCGAGCAGGAGTCTCTTGGCACAGCCCTGGTGTGAGTTATGTAAATCTTGTGCAGTGTATAAGCAACAGGCGGTTGGTGACGTAAAACTGAGCATTTGTCTCTGTTTACTGGCTAATGTGACATGGCCCCTTCCTGCAGCATTTGACTGAGCTGGCGGGATTAAATAGAGCCCTGACACTCCTAAGTAGAAAACGCCTCAGGCTGAATAATGGTTTCGGGTCTGGAATTCAGAGTTCTGGCCACAGCATGGGACGCGATGGCTCCTGTGTTGGACCAAAGTCCGCTCAGCATGGATGGCAAAGGTCTGGCTGTGAGGCTGGGGTTGCTGAATTGCTGATCGATTCCTGTGGCCATGTTGTGCAGGACATTCCTCCAGTGCCTCCTTAGCAGAATGTCAGGAACTCCTGTGACTCACAGCGATTATTTGCTGGCGCTGTGATGGATTGATTGATTGCCAAACTGATGGGGCTCTTTGAGTCCTCTCCCAGTGTGGCTCTACCCCTTGCTGTTGCCCCCTTGACCCCAGCTCCAGCACAGTCAGCTGCTGCACTTTGGGTTCCCTGAGTTTTCTGGGAGGAGAAAGTGACGATGCTCCCATGCAGTTCAGATTTTATCCATGCTGTCCAATTTGAATGTTTTTTGCCATGAACACTGTAGGAATGGAACAGGAGGCAGTTTCTTCACTCACCGTTTCAAGCTTCTTTCCAGCTGGCAAGCAGCCCCACAAGCCCTGTGTTTGCTCTTGCTCAGGGTCACGCTGCAAATGTTTCTCTTGCTTTCACCTTGGCTCTCTGGCTTGGACACATGACACCCCACACTATCCAGCCCCTCAATGTGTCACTGTGCCCACACAGTGCAGCTTCTGCAGGGCTTTGGTTTAGATGGTAGTTCCCAGTTTCTGAAGTTTTGTTGTGGTTTTTTTTTTTCTATCCTGCTCGAAAAAGCAACACAGATTTCTGTAATCATGAATAAAAAAAAAAAAGCAGTTGTTATGCCCATTGCGTCTGGGGAGATTTTACTCATCTCCATTCTCACAGCACCCACTCACAACATGTAAATTAGGGCCACAACCTCTCCGACGTGTATAAACAGAGGAATTACATGACTTGCCAAACACTTACGTAATGACTTAATAGTATATCGTGGAACTGAGCTAAGGCTCATGAATCCTCTTCCTGCCTGACTGTTCCTCTTCTCACATTAATTATCATGAGTTGTAGCTACACCGTGGCTCAAGAATCAATAGCATTGTGGCTTTCTCAAGGTCCTTAATATATCACAGACTTGCACTGTTATTTGTCTTTATTCAGTGAGAACTTTTGACTCAGGTGGTTTATAAGTTCCTGTGAGTTGTGACTACCCTGTGAGCTTAGCAGGCACTTTAATGATGAATAAATAGCTCATATCTGATGGTATGTTTCAAAAACAGCAAGGCTGGAGTTATTATCTGTAGCTACCGGTGCCCTTTGGCCCTGAGAGTTACCAGAAGAGTATTCTTCGTGTTTTGTTCCTCTTGTGCTCCTTTTAGACCTTGTGTGCCAAAATAAAATGGAGGGGTTTGGTCCTTTTGAAATTAGTTCAGGAAACAAGGCTGGTGTGAAGAAACTGCTCTGTGTTTGCGTCCTGTGGCATAGCTCTTCTCTGGGTGTCTTCTGAACTGTTCAGCAACTTTCATAAAGAACTGATGGGGTAGAAGTCTCCAAGATTTGTAAGTTCCAAGATTTACAGTGAAAATAGAAGCAGAATAGAAAAATAATCTGAACCAGTGTCCCTGACAAGAAAAATGCTGTATTTTGAGCTCTGTTATCTTGGAGAATCCACGTGCGATAGAGATAAAAGCTTTTAAAAAAACACACAAGCAGCAGAGCTATTATAGTCTGGATATTTTTGCTGAACTGTTTAGGATGATGTACGTGCACCTGTGCGAAGGGCCTGACCCACCTGTACTTCAGGGTGTAATGTGGTTTTTTCCTTTTTAGGAATCTACAAGCTGCCATCGGAGCCTACTATGATTTCGAGAGTCCAAATATCAATGTCCCCTCCATGTCTTTTGTGGAAGATGTCACCATAGGTGAAGGAGAGTCCATCCCTCCTGATACCCAGTTTACAAAAACGTGGAGGATACAGAACACAGGTGAGGCCTTTGGACTGCAGCAATCCCCACGCAGCAGGTGCTGGGATCCAGTGGGTGCGATGCTGGCTTGAGGAGGCTCCTGTGCACTCACCTGGGCTGGAGCCACCCTGAGGTGCTGCCAGCCCCTGTGAGTTCTCCTTCCTGGGTTGGCACAAACATTTTCTGGTGGGATGTGCAGCTCAGACAGGTCACCAGTCTTGTTCCTCATGCCACCACACAAACAAACTCTAGGAGGCTTGTAGACAAACGAGGCAGTGATGCAAGGGTCATGTGGCAGGTCCCCTTTGCTTTTAGTACACTTCTGGCAGAATTGCCTTTTCATGTTCTGAGAGGATGCAGGGCTGGAGAGACCACATTCCAGTTTGAAATAAGTCAAAGCAGTGGCTGGGATCCCGGAAGTGGGACTGGGCAAAGTGCATTCCCAGTGCTTGAGCTGTTGGGATGCAGTCAGAGAGGAAAATGAGATCTGTGCATGCAAAAGAAGCCCTTGTCCTCAAGCAGTGCACTGGCAGGATGTTGCATGAACATTTAAACTGTGTGTCTGAATTTAATTGACCTGCTTGTACTTGCGTGAGGGAGAACAATCACACCCCAAGGTGTGATGTTGAAAGTAATCTCAAGTCAGGTTCAGCTCTGTCAGTATTTCTGCTTGTGCATAGTTGAAGTACTTGAGCTGAATATCCAACTATGACAGAGACTAAAACCACACTAAAAATCTAAGAGTATTTCATCAGGACATGGGGAGGTGTTTAAGAACACTGATTAATAGAGAATGTGTTCTAGAGGAAGGGTTTAATATTTCAGTGTACTTTTTCTGCCTCCTTTTGTTTGACAGGACAGTGGAAAGGTGAGGTGCAACTTGCCTAAACTCCAGTACTGTGAAAAATTGACTGGCAATTTTTTTATAACTGTCCCAAATACAGGTCTTACAAATCTAGTAAGTGTGGCAGGTCTTGTTTCTCCACTTTTAGTATCTCAATTGATGTGTGTTATGACTACACTCCTATCTTGGGCCCTTCAGACTCCTCCCATTCTTGTTCCTCTTATGTGCTCTTTCCTGGATGCAAATTCAGCCTTAATTTATCATCCTAGTCCAAAGGATGTTTAATTATTCTTGGAATGTTTCACCTTCTGAAATCCTGGGCCTTCAAAAATGACGGACAGGAGCTCACCTTGACTTAGAATTTCCTGGCGAAACCAACATTTGTTTTGGCTTCTGTGTGGTTTAAACCTGGCTTGTCAGACCATCCATGCATGGCCTAACGGTGGTGCTGGAGGCCAGGGCTTGGTACAACCATGCTGCTGAGGCACAGGTTAGTGACATGCAGCTTCGCATGCTGGTTATGACTGTGCAGTGTGAGGAGGACTGCAGCATTTGAAAACCATTCTTTGGTTTAATAAAGGTGTAATATCAAAGGACTGTAGTGTTTCCAGATAATATCAGCTTGTTAGGCAGATAACTGAAGCAGAGCCAAGGTTTTTAACAGCCCTACAGGAGTCCTTGATTGCATGACTTCAGTTCTAGAACACAAAATACCTGAGGCGTGTGTCACCGGAGCGTTGCAGGTCTGATGAGTGTGACAGACAGAGCTCAGAGATTGTCAGTTTGAGATGTGTGAGTTGTGAGCTCCGTTCAGTCAGCTTCTCAGATGTGTCAGTAAAAAACAATGTCCTGCTCTGGTACCTGCACGACAGTGCTGCCTTGTCTGCCAGAAGAGCAGTTTGTGTAGTAGAACCATTGCTGAAAGAGCAGCAGGATTTAACAGCCTGGCTTCCTCTCTCCACTCTGCCCCCAGCTGCTGCTGGCTCTGCAGGACACACTCTGCAATTTATCATCTCCTGAGAGATGAGTGTACTGAAATAGAATGACATAATCATAATTTCATTTTATGGGGCTTATCAGTTGCAGTGTTCTAGGCACCTTGCAAGCCTAAAGCCATTAAACCCGATAAAAATCACATAAATAATTAAAACTAAACCATGTTGCTGGGCTGCCAACCCCTGCAGATGAGACTTCATGCTCAAGTGCCCCACACCCCAGGCCGAGGTCAGCCAGACACCCAGCTCCTCTTTCAGAGCCCTGCTCTCTCAGCACCTTTCCAGCTGTACTGGTACATCCCCCACACTGAACATCCCACTGTACTCCTGCACATCTTGCTCTCCCCACAAGGTTGTGAATTCCACAAACAAGGACGTGACAAGAGAACCAGTCCTTGCCATGTCTTCACAGGAGTATCCACAGGGATTAAATTAGCAGGCAAGCTGTTGCAAAGGATGCTCCTTGGGGTAACGTGAGGTCAGAGCAGCCTCCACCGTGCTCGCCTCGGACCAGACGGAGCAATTCCAAGCTTCATGGTGGTTCAGGCTTTCCGTAGCCTTTCCATCAGCCTCAGGCCTCAGCTGAGCAGGAGGTGTTCTCAGTCGTTAGCTTAGTCATGTCACATGACTGGAGGAGAAGCAAAAAGAAAATTGTGCTAAACTGATTTTTCATGAGTCTCAGAAGCACTTTTTCTTTCTGTCTGCCCCAGCACTTGTTATCTTTGGCAGCTGTGCCTGCACGCAGGAGCTGTTTTCTGTCTCTCTGATTGCCAGGTCACGCTCTCAGTTCCAATGTCTGCAGTCTAAACATGGATCTCCACAGATAAATTGTATCTTCACAACCCTTCCCACCTTTGCACGAGGCTCAGAAAAGGGTTGCTGCAAGGAGAGAAATAAATCAATTTAGGAAATGGTGTTGGCACTTCAGTTACAGCTCAAACTATGAGTTCCTCCTGAGACTGGTAACAGGCTTAGAAAGAAATGAATCCCTGAAAGGAAATGTTGCCAACACTTTGTATAAATAACAGGTATTTGATGTGGCATGGTTCTGGAGCTTCGTGAAGGGAGGGAGGCAGGCAGAAATGAGGGACACACACACACAGCCCTGCCCTTGTCTCTGCATCTGGCCCTGGGGAAGGGGAGATACGTGGAGGTTAAGTTCAGTTTTTTTTGCAGCTGTTACACTGTGACTGAGATTTTTTTTGTGTGTGTGTGTAACACAGACCTAGAGATTACTCAAATAGAAATATCAATTGTTCTGGTGGTCCCTAATTGCACCAGTTAAGTCTGGCCTGAAAACCAGGCTTCCTCAGCACCCACTCCTCTGTGTCCTGTGTATCTTGGTTTCCTTTGACTGTCCAGCAATTACACAACTGTTTTAACAAGCGTGTTTCATCCAGTCTTACACAAACAGACAAAGCTTCTCCTGGTGCACTGTCAGTAATTCCCTCTCCTGTCTGATCCCAGGGACAGAGGCGTGGCCTCCAGGGGTTTGCCTGAAGTATGTCGGTGGAGACCAGTTTGGGCACGTGAACATGGTGATGGTGAGGTCCCTGGAGCCGCAGGAGATGGCCGATGTCAGCGTGCAGATGTGCAGCCCCAGCACCGCCGGAATGTATCAGGGACAGTGGCGGATGTGCACTGCCACGGGACTCTACTACGGAGGTGAGCAGCCCCTTCCCAGCACCATTCCCACTGCAGACAGCAGGGACACTGCCGGCCCCGGCACCGCGCTCCGATAACGGAGCGGGAGCGCAGAGGTCTGCCAGCCCCGGGTCTAAATATAGAACACGGCATGGAGGAAAACATCAAGGGAGCTGCTTTGTTGTCTTGGTCAGCACAGAACTGTTTTCTAAACACTGGAACAAATTACAGATTACACAGAACTCTAAAAAACAAAGGGATGTGTACAGCTTTCCTGGAAACTCTTTCCCAGTCGGTTCTTCCTTCCCAGTTTTCCAGTGCTTAATATTGTGAACTGCGTATGAGCATAAGCTAGAGGTGAAAGCCTCATGCAAGAAGGTGATACCCAGGGTTTAATGCAGTGATTTAGTGCATCCCCTGTGAGCCATTTCTCTGTTTAAAGAACACATTTGGCTATTTCGCCTGGTGCTTCACACTGGGCCTGCAACATCTGCCTTCAGTACAGCCTTCCCACCCTTTTCTGCCAGCTTTAGTTTACAGTGAGAACATCTTTGTGTCTCTCTTGGCATTCAGGAGTATCCCAAGTTTCAGGGCTTGAATGAGAGGTGTTGGCAAAAATACCAGTGCCCAGAAAGAGGGGCCTGCTGTCAGTGCTGGCACTGCCACGTGGCTCTGCGGTGTCTGGAGGGGATGCAGCATGTCCCCAAGGGATGGGCAGAGATATCCCCACGCAGGTGGGACAGCCTGTCCAGCTTGCTTTGCTGGTCCCGTGTGCTCACAAAGCCGAGGGTTCCCAACCCTGGACCAGGGAGATGGCCCTGTTGCCAGAAGTTGCTGCTCTTGGCAGAACACGACCTGAAGATTGAAGCCCTTTGGCCGCCGAGCTCCGAGTCCGCGGGGCTCTTCTGCAGCCGAGCTGGTGTGTTTGGTGTGGGCTGCTCCGAGGTCCGGCCCGGCGGTCCCATCCTGCGGTGGGGGCCCGGCGTTGCCAGCCCGGGGCGGTACCGGAGCCGCAGGGCCGCGGGAGGGCGGCAGGGGGCGCTGCGGGGCCGCTCCGGACCCGCGGCAGCGCGGGGGCGGTCAGTGATGTGTGTGTACGGGGAGGTCAGTGGTGGGGAGGTGTGTAAGGGGCGGT
>WBMZ01006690.1:17173-58330 GCA_013400975.1 Atrichornis clamosus
CGGGGAGGTCAGTGATGTGTGTGTGTGCAGGGTGGTCAGTGGTGAGTGTGTACGGGGAGGTGAGTGGTGTGGGTGTGTGCAGGGTGGTCAGTGATGTGTGTGTGTATAGGGTGGCGAGTGGGGTGTGTGTGCAGGGAGGGGTGTGGTGCGGCTATGTGCAGGGTGGTGAGTGGTGTGGATGTGTGTACGGGGAGGTCAGTGGTGCGGGTGTGCGCAGGGTGGTCAGTGGTGTGTGTGTGTGTATAGGGAGGTCAGTGGTGTGGCTGTGTGCAGGGCGGTCAGTGGTGTGTACAGGGATCTGCGGAATACATGTGTGTGTGCAGGGGGGCCGGTGGTGTGTGTGTGTGTGTACAGTGGGGTCAGTGGTGTGTACTGGGGTCAGTGGGGTGTGTCCATGTGCAGGGGTGTCAGTGGGATGTGTGTGTATGTACAGGGGGGGTCAGTGGGGTGTGTGTGTGCACAGGAGGATTAGTGTACTGGGGGGTCCCAGCCCTGGCAGGGTGCAGGGTTCCCTAAGCAGGTCATGTGCCCCTAAGGTAAAATCCCACTGTCCTTAATTGGCTCCTAAAAGTCCAACTGCTGAGCCCAGCTCTGTTAAACTGTGGACACTGGAACCAGTACTGCTGAGACTTTGTAAAAATGTGTTTTAAGCAATAAGTCTTTTTCTTGATAGTGTAAAGGATAGAATTTATGTTCTGTTCTGCTCCTTCTGCCCCTTTTTCATAAACTCCCATGTAGTGACAATCCAAATGTGTGTCTTTCCACAGATGTCATCTGGGTGATCCTCAGCGTGGAAGTTGGAGGACTTCTGGGTGTCACACAGCAGCTGTCATCCTTTGAAACAGAGTTCAACACGCAGCCGCATCGCAAGGTAGAAGGAAACTTTAACCCGTTCGCCTCTCCACAGAAGAACAGGCAACCAGATGAAAACAACCTAAAAGACCCTGGGGGTTCCGAGCTAGGCACAATCAGCAAAAACACATGGGGGCCTGCTCCTGACCAAATCGAACAAGATCAGAATGGACTGTCACAAAACTCTGTAAATCTCTCCCCCAGCAGTCACTCGAACAACTTGTCGGTAGTGACGTACAGTAAGGTAGGTGCCCTGGGCGAGCAGGAGAACGGGTAGGGGAGGAGCCTGGCAGGTGTGTAATTGCTCTTCCTTCCAAACTGCAAAGCCCTTTCCTTCTGCTTCTGCCAGACCTGCTAAGGAAGGTTCTGAATTTGACTGTCTGACTCTGCCAACTCCTCATGTTATATTAAAGTATTTTTTTGCCTCTGATAGACTCTACCAGATCCACCTTTTTGTTTTTGCTTCAAGTCCTTCTTAAAATTTATATAACCTTGTTTGGGTGCTGTAACTGCAAGTGGCTGGAGCCTGCTCCGGTTGCGTGTGCAAATAAGTCAAAATATCTCTCTAGATGTGTCCTGAGTTTGACATAATTTTGAACAGAGAACAAATAACCACACCCTCAAACTTCAGATGAGCCAGATATCTTCATTTTTGCTGGTGTGGTAAGACTACAAAGCTCACCATTTGATCCCAGAAGCTGCCTACAGGAACAGTCAATCAAAGGACTATTCCTGTCTGTGTCCTTGTCTTGTTCACAATTGTAGGTGACTTTTAAATTATCTTTACTTTAAATCTCTCTCAAAAGCTTGCTTGGTGGATGCTATATGAGTCTGAGTGATATTTTGACTGTTTTTATTTGCTTGTGTGTGAAAAATGAATTGCAGGATTATTTACAATTCAGAATCCACCTGTTAATGCAGCAGTATGTGTAGGTGTGTACTGTCATATGTCAAACTAGTTTGATTTTTAAAATCCTTTAAAAATGCTTTACTGTACTTTGAGCAGGCTGTGTAGGACAATAACACTTGGTTGCTGAATGACTTAATAAAGCCCTAATGTTAGTTCACCTACAGCACTTTAGTTCCTCCCTGGGTGACCTGCCTGTCCTCTGCCAGTGGTTCATGTTTTAGTGATCTTCGTCCAAGGACTGTGCATTTTTTACGGTGAGCCTGACTGGCCCCCCTTGGTGCTCCCAGACACCATCACTGGGCTGGCTCTGCTCGTAACAGTGGAGTGGATGGCTTGGAAAACGATTCACCTGTCAATGAAACACCACCTGCACTGGCAGTGCTGAAAGTCGCTGCTTCAGTGGCTGCGTGGTGGGGTTGGGGTTGTGGTGCTCCCCGAGGGGCTGGGCTGGGACTGGCTTCAGAGAACGTGGGTGTGAGGAACCAGAGCCCGTGGCAAGGAGCAGCTATGGGAGAGAAGCCAACAGGATAGTGAAGCAGCAATGAGAGGTGTCACTAGATTGAAGTGAGCTGGTTTAGCTGGTAACACAGAGCTCCGTGCTCTGAGGAAATGAGGGTGGTTATGATCTAACCCCAGACACAGGCAGGTGACCTTTCCTTCCCTTTTTTCTTGTTTTGTTTTGGGATTGCTTTTTGTTTTTCTTTTTGTGTTTACAGAATATTCTTGGGTGGATTTGAAGTAGATTATCTGAGATTAAAGCAGACATTTTGTTTGCTTGCTTCAGAAGGGATAACTTTATAGTTCTTTTTGGTTGGGGTTGGGGGATATGAAAAAGTTAATTGATTTTTAGGTGATTTTGTCTCTACTGCAGTGTTTTTGTTTGTGATGTACTAAAACAAGTTATCTCCTTTGGAGGCTCTTCTGGTAGGTCTGAAGATCTGAGTCTTGTTCCAGGCTTTCCCATCTTGCCTGGGGAAGGAAGCTTTCTGCCAGAGAGCCAGTATTCCTATTGGTACAGTACTGGTTCTGTGGTAAACAATTTTGAGGGAGTTGGACATCCCAGACGCTTGGTCTGGTGTGAAATGGTCAGGTGAACATTCCCTCCATTCCATGGCCAGACCTCTGGGAAAAGAAGATGTCGTTTTGTTTGGTTTTTTCCCTCTAAAGGTGTTATGTGTGCATGGTGTCCCCCTGGGGATGCTCCTGGAGAAGAAAAGGGCTCATTGGAGGTGATGTCAGGAGTATTGGAGCACCTGAGCAGCAGATGGAGTTCTGGTACCTGTTGGGAAAAGCTCTACCTGGTCTATCTTCTCAGCATCCTGGGGAACCTGACTTGTGCTCTGCTGCTGCAGAGGAGAAGGGAAAACTGCTGCACTGGGAGTTGCTGCCTTGTGATTGAATATTGAAATGAAAGGCTTTATTTCAGGTTCTAGAGCAGATGAAAGAGCACTGTTGATTATACAGTGACACGGAATCCAGGATTCCTGGATTTTATTTATCTTGGGCAGGACCTCTGATATTTTTGTCTCCTTTCGTGTACCTGGGAGATGGAGGGAATCCCTAGTCATGTTTGACAGGCCATTTGGTGAGATGTAGCGAAGGGGATAGGCCAGGTTTAGCTAAAGTGTTGAGAAGAGCCCGTGTCCTGTATTTAGAAGTTAAATAAGCACTTGGATATTTCTCACATTACTGTGGAGGCTTCCTCTGCCGAGAGGCGCTGGGGACACCCAGTCATGTAGTGCATGAGACCATGAAATCTTTGAGATAAAATGAGCAGTTTCTGGCATCTGCAGGTGTAAAACATACTCGGAAGTTGCCAGACCTTGTCGGAATTAGTTCTCCCTCTGGTGCACTGAGCAGGTGTGACTTGTCCTCTAGAACTCCCCATTGGAGTCAGGCTTGTGGTGACGCCGACGTGCCATCTGCTGCTGGGTTAGACAAGTACAGCAGCCTTTAACACCTGGAAACATTCAAAATGCTTTTCTACAGCAGCAGAGAGTGTGTGCTTCGGGTGCTCTGCTTAGTGGGACAAACTTTCCTAGGGAAAAACATACAAAACCAAACACAGAATTCCCTATAAGTGGATAAGATGAAACCTGTGACATGGTTGGAACAGTGTCCTTTATTCCTGCTGTGGTGCCCGCCTTCCTGGGCCCCCCTGCTCACCTTGCACACGCACTGCAGGGAGGCTGCAGGCCAGGGCCTGTCAGGGCTTTGCTTGAAGCATGTTGTTGTTAAATCTGTTCCCAGGGAGTTTTTGCATGTTCTTAGATGTAAAGATGTGCCTAAGTGCAGGATAGGATGCCCAGGTATCCCCATGGATGGATATTTTATTCTCTAGCAGCCGCTTTCTCTGGATTCTCTGGAGAGCTGAGGCTGATACAGCTTCCTCCTATTTATTCCTCCTGTCTCGTAGCAACCCTGCACGGTCACTGCTGCTCTCTTGTGACTGGCTTTCCCATTAAAAGTCCAAGATCCAGTCTCACAGTGCCTGGGAATTAGAGTCTAATTGCTTTACTGAGAAATGTGCAGGTTTCTGTGTGTGGGAAGATGAGAAGTGAATAGCCATATCTTGACATTTAGATTGTACTTACCATTTCTATCTAAAATCCATAGATCTGTATCTAAACCTGTTGCTCAGATGAATGGAGAAATCACAGCTCTCTCTGTCATGCAGAAAACTGCACATGGAAGTTGTGATTCTACAAGGGTTTGCCCAGACAGGACACTGGGCATCGTCCCCAAATGGTGCCTGGCTGTGCTGGTCCTTGCTCGTGCTGCTTTTCAAAGCTCTGTTTGGAGTTCACAGCTTAAAAATCTGAACTCCTTTTCTCCTGCTCTGTTTATGCTCCCCATGTCCCTCTGTTCTGTGTGGGGCTGAGCTTCTTGGCAGCTTTCTGTATGTAAGGGGAAACCAAGGCTTCCCGTCTCTGAGCTTAAATGCTGTTGCTGTTTCTAGAGCCATGTTTCTCCCAAACCAGCGCCTCCAGTTTGCAGGTTTTTGGAGTACCTCTGTAAACTTTAGACATAATTTTTTGCTCTGGAAACTGGGCATCAAACTGTCTTTGTGCATGAGAACAATGCCCCAGAAACGTTTGCATCCACAGAGGAGAGGAGCTCCTTCCATCCTGCTATCTGGGCTTCACGCTGGGCTGGTCACCACATGGTTACATCCATTGAGACACAGTGGGTGAAAGTTGGACTCGGAGCTGCCTTGACTGCTCCCACAGCACTGCAGCCTGGGCTGGACTGGCCTGAGCTGGTTGGCTTCTCTGGTGAGAGACTGATGGTTTGGGTGCTGCTTGTCAGTTCATCCATGAAACCCAACTGTCCATGTCTTTCCAGACTCTGGGAAGTGCCACATAATCTGATTTTAGCCTGACTTTGCTCCACTGCAGCCCAGCAGAGTTGCCCTGTTGTTCATCCCGGCCCAGCAGCGCATCAGGGAGCTGTGCATGGGAACTCAATCCTGAGCCCTGTCACCTCCTCCCCTGTGGGCACCTGAACCAGCCCTGCCAGTGCCTGCTCCGAGAAGGTCCTGAACTTCCTGGTGGTCTCCCGGCCACACCATGTTTGCACAGCATGCATGGAATAAAGTACAAGTGCTGGATGCTTTGTTCTCTGTTTGTGCTCAGTTTACGTAAGCGAGGTTGGAGCAGCACGGGGTAGGAGTGGCCCAAGGGGATGGGAAGTGTGGGCTGGGGACACGGTCAGTGGACACTGGGAGACTCCTGTATCACTCTGCAGCTGTGCATCCACCTCCTGTCCCTGGAAGTGTACCTGCATTGGTGGTGACTCAGTCACAGAGGTGAAATAAAGAGCTGTCTGAAAGCCCGTGTGTGATGGTTTATGAAAGATTCACTTAATCCTCACTTTGTTCCCAGCACAGGTGCCTCCGTTTACAGAGCTCAGTATTCACAAAGGCTTTAACTTCCCAAAAATGTCTCACTTCCCTTCTAGATGCACAAGTCAAATGATCATTTATACCCACAGTTGTCACACAGAGTCTTTTCTTGGAAAATCACAGTCCTGTGTTCTCACACACTGGTCTGTGCTCCCCACCAGCAAGTGAGCAGTTACTTCTGGGGAACATTCTGGAAGAACTGAAAGTGAATTTGCAAAGCTGCAGCTGAGCTTTTCATAAAGACAGTGATCCCACTTGGAGAATAGACGGGAATGCACCAAAAATAGTGGGAATAATCCTTCCATTGAAACAGCTTGGAAAAACTGCAATTGTCTGCAGAACTATTTTTGCATGTTTGTGATGTAAAATGTTGCATAGAGGGGATAATTAGGCTTGAAAATGTCATGCAAGGGTTTGGTATTTGCGTTGCAGCAGTAAGTGAAGTTTTCTGGTATCAAACCCTTAACTGTGCATGGTGAATAAATGTCATGGGACAGGGGAGGGGGAGTCACCTGCACAGAGTCTGCACTAAAGCAGCTCTCACTTGGCTTAAAGAGAGAGGTGGGGTTTAATTCTGCAAGTTCTCATGTACAGGAATGAATCTCAGATAGGTGACATGCAGTGAGGAGTGACAACCCCAAAAGAAAAAGATTTGGGCCTTTTTCATGGTGAAATTCCTTGTATCAGGAGGGAGCTGACCATGGACACGGATTGTGGGATTGCTCTGGCATTGCCAGGGGAGCTCATTTTGGGGTGTCAGGTGTTCAGTGCAGGGTGGCAGCTGGTGCAGAGCTATACATGCTGAGGAATCTGTTGTGCTGAGCTGAATTCTGAGTTTAATTGACGTGGTCAGCATATTTGTGTAGCTTTAAATTAGATGCTCCAGAAACCAGTACGTGGAGATCCAGAGGGTTTCCCTGCTAACAAGATTCAGGGTGACTTCACAGGATTTGTGCATCCCAAAGCACTAACGAGCTGCTCTGATGTCAGGCTGAGGGTGACTGGCAGTTCTTTACACCACAGGGGGATACTTGTGGTGATACTTGGGGATAACCCCCAATCTAAAGCAAGGCGGTTCTGCCCATGGCATCCCTTGAGAGCTATCAGGGTAAGGTGCTGCCCCTGGCAGAGGAGCAGGTGATGGTTAAACCCTTCCTGAGCAGTGCCTCAAACAAAGCTTTGTGTGCAGGTAGCTCAAAGATGAAGCAAATTCTGGCAAATGTGTCTGTACAGGTAATCGGCAGCAAATCCTGTTTTCCTTCTGCAGAGTGCTAAGTACAATAGCTTAATCCCTGTGAGGTGAGACTGCTTGGGATCCTGTTTATGCATTGCTTTCCTTCTGTGTCCTTTTTTTGTGCACCTTTTCACATTATCTTATTATTTCTCCCCTGCTCCTCCCCTTCCCTGTTTCAGTGACTGTATTTTTGGAAATTTTAGTTATCAGTCTCTGGATTTTGGTGGGAGCATCTTCTTCCTGAGGTGAACTGTCATGCTGGAATCTGCTGGCTGTTCTCTTTTGAAAAGCTTTACAAACTGGCACTGCAGCATATTCCTGGGGTAGAAGCGTGTTTGTTTTTCCATCACTTGTGTATATTTCTGTCTGCAAACAGCAATTTCCACGTTCCCAGTCTTTCGTGCTTCCCACACAGTTCAGGAGATGTCCTGGTTAATTGTCTGCTGATCCTCCTCTTGGTTGGATTCTGTGAGCTGCTGAGAGCTGCTTCATTTTACCATTTGCTTGTATTTACCACCTGATATATCCCCAAGAATGAACTTCTTCTCTCCAGCTGCAGCAAGATTACAGGCTGTTCATGGCACTTCCTTCTTAGTTAGATCTGCAGCAGAGCTCTCCAGCCTGGGGTTTGCCAGTGACGTTGATTCTTTCTTTATACAATCCACGTTCCAACTGGTGGCTCCAGGGCCCTGGCTCCTGCAGTGAGGAGATTTTGGAGTTGTAGGAGAACACGCAGGAAACTGTGTTTTCTTGGAAATTTGCCCTGTTAAAGGCAGAGTGGCGAAAACTGAGGTCAGAACTTCACATGCAACCCCAGCAGGAATGGCTTTGGCTCTCACTGCCTTACCCAGAGTGTGCTGGGAAGAGCTGGACTGTGTTTAGAAGCATTTGCATAATGCTCTTCCAACTCTGCCATGAGATATAACGAGTTTTTCTCCCTCACCTCCTTTCTGACCTCAGTGTGTGTCTGGGTTTGGTGTGGGGGTTGTACCTTCATCACTGACAAACTTCATCTTCCTCTGAGCCGGGGCATCTCTTGCTGCCTGTGGGTCTTTCTTTTGCTTCCTGATGAAACCCCGGATAGGTGATCTGGGCAATAGAAGTTACAAAAGGAGTTCCTGTTAATTCGAGACCTGTGACTAGATCTGACATTTAGGTGACTCACTTAAGGATGTAAAGGAGGGAAATGGATTCTCTAGGAAGCCTTTTGGGGATTTTGGTGCATAATGTGGTTGATTTCACTGGAGGCAAATGTGTATTGTTAGTTTGAGAGGACACAAATGGCAGTTGTGGGAATGTGGATTTTTTTGTCTTGTGGATTTTTTTTTCCTGAAATAGCCTGTTAGAGGCCTGTGGCTGCTGTGGTCTCCGGGACAGACTGGGGTGGCTGCAGGGGCTGGGCCTGCAGGTGTTGTAGCATCTGTAGGGGATTCTGGTGTAGAAAACACAAGTTATTTTGTGTCCTTGGCCTAAAAAATACCTGACAGAGGTAAGTGATGGCTTCTGCCCTCTCTGGGGAAACCGGCCCTGGAACATGAGGTTTAGGAATGTCCTTGAGGCCACAGTGGGGTTGGTGGGAAGCCCTGGGCTGGGCTGGGCTCTCTTTGGAGCTGAGCTCTGAGCATTTTGTTTCTTGCCTGTTGAAAATTGATTATGTCTCCAACTTTCTTTCAGGGTTTCCACGGTCATTATCCCTTCGGACAGTCTTAAAACACAAAAACACAAAACGGGTATCGACAAGAGGAGAATTTAAGAAAAAGCTGACTTTTGGGGGAAGGGAGGGGGATTCATGTGGCAGACAGACAGCGTGGACCCCCCTTCTCTGCCTCCGTGTTCTGCATAAAGAAGAAAAAGCAAAAGCCCAATAACTTAAGACTAGCTGTTTCCAGAGGAAAATCCAAAACCTGAGTATGCATGTGTGACTGCTGGATTTCAGAGTGGTGTAAATGCTATGAGGAAGAAGAGACACCAACACTATGGGTTTTTAGAAATCATCTTCACACGTAATTAGGTAGCTTAAAAGTTTAAAAATGAAAATTTAAAAGCCATCTTTAAAAAAGAATATTTTGCCTACAGAGCGGTTGTAGTTTGAGCAAATGTTTAATTTCTGTTTGTTTCTTGTTCATTTTTTTTTTTTCCTAAGGGACAGCGTGCATTTTCCCGGAATGTCCTGGTTTGCTGCCGAACGGGGCTGGCTCGGCACCTGCTGGGGTTTGTGCAGGGACTGCTTCTGCCAGGCTTTTTTTATGCCAGGTTGGGTCTGCACCCAGCACTGCGTTTTTAACGGCATCTCCTGGTTTTAGTTACCGACTTTTTAATCTTTTATTTCTTCTTTTCCTTTCAGTTTGGGTGTTGCTGTTAGTTGTCCTGCGTGTCCTTGGGAACCACGCTAAGGCCAGGTCTTGGTATCAGAGTTGGAGAGGGAGACTTTGGGACTTCTGGGATAACATGGAGGGCTCGTCTCCCTTCCCCCTTGTACATGAAGTACACAAATACACACCCATGTTAATAAGAAACTGATTTATTCATAAAAGTTCCTGAGCTGTCCTGTGTGGTTAGCAGTTTAAAATCCCTTTTTGTTCACTCTTGATGTGCAGTAGCTGTGCCTGGAGCTGTGTGCCAAGGGGAATTTCTGTAGCTGTAATTCATTCACCTGGTGGTAGTTGCAAAGCTTCACAGACATCCTGTCCTTTTCATTTGGAGTCTCCCCTGTCTCTTTCAGAGCATAAGTTTGCATTTGTTTCTCCTGTGCTAAGGTGTAGCTTAGAGGCTGATCCATGTTTTCTGGAGCACAGAGCAGGAGTTGGCATCACCAGCTGGGTCCCACTGTTGCCTCCTCTTCTTCTGCCTTTGTTGTCTGGGCTCGGGGCTGCACTGAAGTTCTGTGTGGGCTCTCCAGACCTTGTCTTAGGGGAGGGATCGCAAAAGATTTGGGTTTCTCTGCTGTTCCTCCAACTTGTTTTCCTCCAGTTTTGGATTGGGAAGTCCAGTTTGAGGGGAAGGAGCTCAACCTCAAGCTCTGTGATGGATTTATTTTGAAGTGCTGTCCCCACAGAGAGAGGGGAGCAAGCCTGGCAACCCTGTCCTGCCCAAACAAACCAGGCTGGAACAGCCATCTGCCAAAGATACAGGAATATGCAAAGATCCCATTACCTTCTTCCAGATCTTCCCAGTGAAGGCTTTTCCCCGTCAGAGCTGCACACTGCATGGCTTTGCTCTCACTGCTCTTGGCTGCTTGTGTTTTCCTGGCTGGTTTTGAATGGGGGAATCCTTCCCTGCAGCTGCCAAGGACTGTTACCTGATGGATGGACCTCGTGGGGACACTGGGAGTTCCTTGTGTCCAACAGAGGAAGAATTGAGCAATGGATTTTGTTTGTATTTCAGACGTTCAGTTGTTAAAGATCACTGTTAGCTGAAATCTCCCTTCAGAGATGTTTATTGGGAGAAACAAGTGTAATATAAGAAATGACCTTCATAGAAGTGGCACTGCAGGACTTGGGCTGCCTGACACTTGCACTCTGGTGAGCGCCTCGCTCTGCCCTGGCAGCTGCTGGAGCTGGGGGAGTGTTGGGATCAGAGTGAGCCTGTGGAAGGTGCTGCTTCTTGGAAGGTTTGGTTCTTGTAATAACATTTTGCCTTGGATTAATTACCCCCACTGAGCATTGATCTGGGGGATGATTGCTGCCCCTGAGTGTGGTGTGGGCAGGTGGAGTTCTTCCCTCCTTTCCTCGCAGGTGGCTCGTGAGCCCCTCTGAGGGCATGAACACACCTGTCCATCACACCTCCTGCAGCACTGCTGCTCCCCTTCCCAGGGCACTGAACCCCTGCAGACTGCTCTTGGTCCAAGTGACGAGGTGTTTCCTTATCTTTATTAGCTCCTCGTGTCAGCTGCATAGTGGAAGGGAGGGGAAATCAAGGTCTGATTCTGTGAGTTAGAGCTGGTGCTGTGACCTTTGCCTGGTGTCAGCAGAGGCACCTGGGAGACCCTTGCACTCAAATACCCCCACGCTGGCTTTCTGCTCCCAGGCACGTGTGCTCCTCCCGTGTCCCCTGGCTGCCACGCTCGTGTTCCTGTGCTCCTCCTAAGGCTGAATTTCCCTTGTCTTGAAAAATCAAAACCTGCATGTGCCCCAAGTAGCCATGTGCTTTCCCACTCCGAAGGCGCACGTGTTTGCAGTCCGTGGTGTCCCGGTGACAAGGGTCACATGCTCCAGGGTGTGAGGACAGGCAGGGCCAGAGCCAAGTTGCTCTGAGATCTGCAGCTCTGGCTGCTCACATCCTGCTCTGCCCGGGCAGCTGAGGGATCCACGGGGCGCTGGCTCTTTGGGGCCGGGGCTGTGGCCCGGGCTGTGGCACTGGAAGGATGTTTGGAACAGGGCTTGCTCTGTCTCTGTGTTTCTCCTCGAGTAAAAACTGTTTCGCTGAGGCCAAAGGTGGTTTTATCTCCTGGTTCCTTGGAGCTTCGTGGAGCAGCCAGCCCTTGGATTGCTCATGCTTCACGTGTCCAGCTTTTAATGGGGAGATTTGAGAGTAATTTGGCAAAGCTCTGCCCGGGTGACCTCATGACACTGCAGCTTGTATCAGTTTCCATAGGGAAAAGGATAACACAGAACATCTCTGATGGCCTCTAAGTGGGTCCCTGAGGCAAATGAGAGCCACTTGGGCCCTGTCACTAACACAGCTCAAGCAGTGTCCCCTCCCAGCCTTGGCAAACTGGAGCAGGATGTCCCTGGGACTGGCCCCGAACTGGCAGTGCCATGGGAGGAGGTGAGGGAGTGGGAATCTGCTGCCCTCACCTCAGGAGTGTTGGATTCGAACCCCGCCAAGGTTTGGGAGCTGGGACAGAGCCGTGCAGGCGGAGAGCAGTGGTGTGGGTGGGAAATGCACGCTGTCCCACGTCTGGGTTTCTGTTGTGTTTAATTTTTTCGGTGTGTGAGTGCGTGGGTGGTTCCCAGCCTGTCTGTGCTCGCCGGGGCAGTGCATGTGTAGCACGGGATGGTGTGTTGCCTCTCTGAGTCTGGGAGAAGTCCTATGATAGCACATTGGGGGTGAAAATAAAGGAAGCTTTTTCCTTAATGTATAAATGAATATTTGTATGATTAAATTAACACAGAAAAAAATGCTCTGTAGCTGTTGAGAGTTTTATTGAAGCTGCAAAACTTCTGTCACCTTGTAGTTAAATGTACCCGCTTTGCTCCATCCCCTGGGTGTTTCCAGACACTCAGGCACAGCATCCTTAAATCCAGCTCTAGCCCTGATTTACCCCAAATTGCTGGGAAACCAAACCCAGTTCAGTGCATATTGAGGTTATCAAACCGCCTGTTCAGCCCCCGGGTGGGGATGAGGGTGGGGAGAGGGAGGGGGCTCCAAATTCCCTCGTGACAAGATACAGGTTACTTCTCCTTGACAATTCCTGAGGAGGTGTGGAATGGTCTTAGTGATCTCCACGTGGAGGGCACCAGCACAAAGATGCCACAGCTGCATCCCCAGGTGCTCCTTGCGTGGCTGTTCCGCATCCTGGGGCTGATCCACATCCTGGCCCTTCCCTCGGATGCTGGGGCAGGATGGGGTGATGCTTCACACTTCAAACGGCCCAGACCTCAGGGACCAGACCTCAGTCGCTCAGGGAGGCAGGAGAGGGAGTTTGAAGGAAGGAAGTTTGTTTTGTTTTTTCTTTTCTCACAATCCCTAAGGAAATAGCTGGTGCTGTGTATCAGGATGGGGGCACATGAAGGTCTCGCTTTGCTGGGCACCTGCAGAGTTGTTTCAGGTGGATCTGAGTTCCCAGGTGAGGCCCTGCTGCTCAGGGCACCCAACCCAAGCATTACCTGGAGAAACTGCGCCACAGAGCAGCTCAGCTGAGGCCGTTCCTTTGCTTACCCGGGAGTTTGTTACTAATCCCTGCGAGAAACCTCACTCTGTGTGTGCTGGCTTTGCTTTTATCATTTGAATAAATGCCTGGAGCTTTCATGTGCTGGTTAAGCTTGACTGAAAGCCTGACTGGGGACAGACATCCTGCTACCTGTGCCTGGGGGTATTTGTTTTGTGCCCTCAGCAGAACGCACCCCTCGAGCTTGGGGTGCTCACGGGTGTCCCGAGGCTGCTGTGTTTGGGCAGGGCAGGATCGCCCGCCCTGCTCACTGCCCATCTTTGCATTTACTCCTTATTTGCTTGAAAGAATCTGTTTGTCTTTAGGGTTGCAACCTGTCAGAGGTTGCCAGCGCAGGACAATCCCATCACACCTTTAATGGTATCTCCTGAGCGGGCAAATAACCGGCGGGATTGCCGTGGTGGAGGTCATCCCGCGATCCCAGGTGCGGAGCTGGGCGGGTGGGCAGGAGGCCAAGTCAAACGGCCGCCCCAGGCACCTGGGAGCTGCTTGGGTGCTGCTTTGGCTGCTTGTTTATTTTTTTAGGGGAACCAGCTCTCTGTCCATTAAAAGTTACAAAAATAATTGCGGTTTTATGCAGCTTTTTTCAGTTCTAGAAGCAATGTGGAGGTCGGCAGGAAGGTATTCCTTGCTCTGTGTGATGGATTATGGGAATGAGAATGTGCTCAGTGCCCAGGACCACTTGGGCCTCTGCCCTGTGCCTCGCTGGGTGCCTGTGACCCTCAGGTTGGAGGGAAGGACAGGATCTGCTCCAAAACCTCCCCAGCACCACTGCATGTCCTCATATCCACAGGCATGGCCTCGAGGTGGGCACCCGCCCATCCTGGAGCAGCACCTGGGACAGTGGCAGAGACGTAAATGGCAGGGTTTTGTGATTTTTATCTATTTTTCCTCTTCTACCTGCTACATCCACTAATCCTGCAGCAGCAGCCCGTGGTGTGCAGCACGGTGCCAAGGCAGGATCTCCCCTGTGCTCATGCATCTGTGCAGATCCCTTGGGATGCTCTGGGGAATGTTAATGGGCCAGAGGGGAGATGAGGCCAAGCCGGTGCAGGGGTGATGCCAGGGGTCCCTGGGGAGGGAGCTGGGTCAGGGGGAACTTGGGCTGTGTCTGGAAGCTCTCTCTAACCTGCCATTCGCCCCCTCCGCCTGTGTGTTCGTTGGAAAATACCCAGTGACATGGGAATTATTTAAGGAAATCTAATCTCAAACGTTTCCTACCCCATTGATAAAACAGCCGAGTAGCAGAAGCTCGCTGTGGAGCCCAGCGAGGAGGCAGATGGCACGCGTGGGCACAGACCTGCCCTGTTTGCCCCATGGAACGCTGTGGGGCCGGCTCTGCGGAGCAGCTGCAGCTGGGCTGGCTCCAGAGCTGCCTCCCTTGTCGTATTCCCATATTTTGGTTATCTCTTCCCTGCAGGAGTGACCCCTTCATAGCAGCTTAAAGTGGGGGGATGAAAGTTTTCTGTTTTCACTGCTTTACACATGGAGTGAGGGGTGCAGCATCTCGTGAGCTGGCTTGGCCGTGCCAGGAGCAGGGACACCACAGGAACCAGGACTCCATGTGCTGCTCGGGGCCGGTGTTGGGAACAGGGCGGTGCTGGGACCGGGCTGGAGGGGTGACCTGGACCCTGGGTGCTGGGGCTCCCAGCCCAGGGTGTTCCAGCATGGTTTGCTGGCAACGGGCCTGGCCTGGGGCAGGTGCCAGCAGAGGGAGCTGAGGTTGTTCCTCATCTGCAAAACTCTTTGGAGCTGCTGGATGCGGCTTTTCCAGACCTTGGGACCTTCTGGTGACAGTGGCCAGGCAGGCAAGAGCTGAGACCCCCAACACACCCAGAGCAGCTGCTGTCGTGGCTGGGCTGGGCTGGGCAGTGGGGTGGCACATGTCACCTGGCCTGTCACCACCAGTGTGGGACTGGGGCGATGCTGCCGAGCCAGGCAGGAGCTGCTGGGCAGGGGCAGCGTGGGCTGGGGATGAGAAGGGGTCTGCATACCAGGAGGCCCATGTTGTGTCTCAGTTTGAAGGATGACATGTTGGGGACAAAAGGGGTTAGGAGTGCTCTGCTCTGGCCGCAGGGCAGTGCACGACTCTGTGGGAGGGAGGGAACCCCAAACCTTGTGGCTTGGGTAAGGCCCTTTTTCTAGGGAAAGCCATCCTGCAGGACAGGGCTTTCAGCCTCTTCTGGAGCTCTCTGCACTGCTGGTGTGGAGCAGCCAGGCTTGGCAGGGTTTGTGTAGCACTGGCATCCAGGGAAAAACACAGCAAGAACTCGCATTCCTTGTTATCTAATCTGGAGCGTTTCCCCTCCTCACTGTTTGCTGTGGTCATGTTGTTTCCTCAATTAATTGACAGCTGCAGGCTGGGCTGTGACGTCAACCTGTGGCAGTGAAGCCCCAGACCCAGGGTGGCACTGAAAGGACCCCGGGATGAGTCCCTGAAACCCCTGTGAGCCCAGTAGGACATGAGCCCTCTGGTAGGTGACAGCAAGAGGCACCTGAGGACTGACACTGCCATGTTTGGCAGCAGAAGAGGGTCCCTGTCCCCAGCAAGGCCACAGAGATGTCCTGGCTGTGCTTGAGGGACACTTGAACCCGTCCTGTCCCTCCTCTGCCTCAGTGGTCCCTGTGCTGCACTAACTGGGGCTGTTCATGGCCAGGGCAGAGCTTGGCTGGATTCTGCACGGAGGGTGTTGGGCAGTCACGGCCACTGTGCCCTTGTGGGTGTCCCCCCCTGCTCCCCTGAGCCCCCGGAGCTTGGCAGGACATGGCAGCAGCCCCAAAGCCCCTGTGTCTGCTGCCGTGCTCTGCACTGGCCGGGGGAGAGGACGCGCTCCCAAACTACGGCTTTGGAGCAGCCTGGTTTGTCCATCTTGGGAAGCAGGGGGAGAGTGGGGGCTCGATGCTCTGCAGGTGCCTCCCTGAGCAGGGAACCCTCCTCGGGATGAGCCCGGCTGCACTGCCTTGCCCACGGGGAGCAGGCTGGGAGGAAGCGGCTGACGATGCCTGAGAAGCAGGTTTGTCCGAATTTTAAAGGGATCAAAATCAATAGCGATAAGGAAACAATTATTTAAAGAGCAAACAAATGGAAACTGCTAAATGTACCTTTTTTTTTCCCCCTTCATTTTTCTTTTTCTTTTTTCTTTTGTGGGTGAAGGGTGCAGAGGCGATGCCACTGGGTGTCAGGAGTGGGTCCCTGCTGGGACCACCCCGGGGTGGGCAGTGAGGGGAAACACTGCTTGCTCAGCCCAGCCCCAGCCAGGCTGGAAACGAGCCTCGCAGGACAAAGTGTTGTTTCATCCCACCAGGAAAAAGGTTTTATGGGTCATCTGGAAACACTAATCCTCAGGTGAGCCCATTTGTGACGTTCATGAGCCTGTCGATGCTGTCGCAGAGGGTGCTGGGTCGGTGGGGACAGGGACAGTCCCAGGCCGGTGTGGGGAGACTGCCGTGTGCTGCCTGCACCCTCCAGGGGAAAGGAGCCAGGACTGGCCACTGAGGCCGGGCAATCCCTGCGGAGCGAGGATGTTTTGCTGCACCTCCTACATGGAGCTCGGGAGCCTGCTCAGGTTTGTGGCAGGGCCAGGCTGCAGCTGGAGGCCATCCCTGCTGGTGCAGAGCCTTCCCCCTGCCCTGCCTGGTACAGGGTGTCCCCAGGACCGGAGTGTTGGTGGAGGATCCCCGTTCCCCTGCATTGGTGCTGTGGCTGTCACCACTGGAACTTTGTCTCAAAGGGCAGCTTATTCCCATCCTTCCCCCCCATGGTGTTTTCATCGGCTTTTGGTTGGGGATTAGGCCCGTGTTGACAGAACAAACATTTTGCTGCCCTCAAAATCCACCACTGAGGAGAGAAGTGATGTCCTTGCTCTGCTGGTGCCTGAGCCAGCACTGGGATGGGGAAGAGCCAGGATGGGGCTGGAACACCCCTTTGAGGGGAACATGGAGCCATTTCGGGTCACGTCCTGCACCAGGGCCGGAGCTCTGTCACTCTGCCCCCTCACAGAGCATTAATTACTTTCTGCTTTAATATCCTGCCCTATGAAACCAAGGATGCCACAAGGAATGCTGCCTGACTGCAGCAGGGATTTGAGGGGTGCTGGGGCCCCGGTGCCCGGTGTCCATCACAGCTCTGTCCTCCCCAGACCAGGCTCTGGGAACTGCAGCTCCCCACGGTGTCAGTTCCGGGCGGCTGACAAGGCTGGGGATACCCAGGAGCTGCCCTCAGAAAAAAGTAAATTCCTCCGAGCTCTGTGGCCAGCCCAGTGCCTGCGCAGTGGGGGAAGGCAGGACACAGGACCTCGTTTGGGGTCCTGCCCCTCTCCCGCACCCCTTTTTCCCTACGTGACCGCCCAGGTCCTGGCTCCTTGCTGAGCCCCCAGGACAAGGTGCCGGACCCGGGCGATGCTCACGGGAGCGACACGTTTCCTTCGGAGCCGGGTGAGTCACGGCTGAGTCACGGCTCACGCCGAGCAGCTCCAAGTCCCCGGCCGCCTCCTGCACCCCAGACCCACGGATCCATGGAATGCTGTGAAACGTGGGGTCCCTGCCCTCTGCGCAGGGGGGCACGGGGGTCCCCTCCCCTCTCTGCTCCCCTGGAGCTGCACACCCAGCTTAGCGGGTCAGGAGCGATGGGAGGGGGGTGACTCTGGTCCCTGCTGACCCCCTGCCTGGCCCTCACCATGCAGCCCCTCGCCCTCCAGCTCCACCAGCTCTTTGAGCTGAGACCAGGCTGAGTGTGGGGTTTGGGGTTACTTTTAGGGTTTTGCCCCCTGGGGCAGAACCTTCTGCAAGTTCTGCTGGGATAGACAGTGCAGGACCCAAGAGGAAACCACCACCAAGAGCCACCTCTGCTCCAGGGGCACTTCGTGCTGCCCTGACCCTCCGTGTCCTCCGAGCTGCCCGTTCCACCCGCTCCCACCCGGGGTGTTTCCCTGCCCAGAGGCTCCCACGCTCTCCAGGCTGTCGCTCCGTGGGGCCGTTATGCCCGAGGATCGTTTTGCATGTGGGGAGAACCGGCAGCAGAAGAATGAATTTGCATTTCTCAATGGCACCCAGTGTGGGAACCAAAGCCGCGGAGGGTTCTGCTGCCGCTCAGCCCCACGTCGGGGCTGTGTGAAAAGACAACATCCCGTCTGCTGGCACCGGGCCCGGCCCGTCTCACCTGGCTGCCCGTGTGTGCCTGGGAACTGCTGCTGCTGCACGGCCCCGGCACGGGGAGGGGATGCTGACCCCCCTGCCCCGGTGCTCGGTGTGCCGGTGGGATGAGCAGGTGACAGTGACAAAACAGGAGTGCGGTGCCTGTGCGGGTTGTTTTGGGGGTTCTTTCATATTGGATGGGATTTGGGGTTTGTGTGTTGATGCAGCAGCTGCATGGAGAGCCCAGACCAGGAGGCTTCCCCACATAGGGGTTTCTCTCCTCTGCACCCCAAATCTCCGGTGGTGGTGCAGGGGGAGCTGTGACCTTTCCTCACCCTACAGCAAGTGGGGTGTGTCCACGCCACCCTGAGCCCTCTCTTCCTGGCACCGCCGGGCGACCCGCAGCCATTTCCAGGATTTTAATCCCAAGAGACAAAAGCAGGAGTTTAACGCGACCGGAGGAAGAAAAGAGCAGGGCTTTGGGCAGGGAACAGCAAACACGGCGGTGGATCCGCTGCTCCCTGCCCGGCTGGGTGTCCCACGAGCTCCCCTGCGTCACCCGGGGTGGAACCAAACCCGGAGGTGCCAGGGGGGCCTGGGGTGGGAAGGGTGGGGAGCTGGTGGTCCAGGGGCTGGGCCCAGGGCCATGCTGGCATCATCCTGGTGTCCTCACCCCCCCATAGCTTGTCCTTCCCCAGCTGCCCTCCCAGGCAAGACCAGGCTGCAGAAGCAGGACTGTGGCACCCCTGAGCCAAAGCCTGTCACCTCCTGCCACCACAAGTGTGAAGCAGCCTTTGAATGGGGCCAGGTGAGCACCGAGACCTCTGTGCTCAGCCAAGGGATGGCACCTGGACCCCCTGTGCCACCAGTGCAGATCCCTGCACCCTTGGATGGAGCTGACTTCTCCAACACCCCCCTTGCACCCTCCAGGGTCACCCTGGAATGCAGGTGACACTATGGTCCCCCTGCAGCAGCACAGGAGCACCGGGAGCCTCCTCATACAGTGGGGACGGAGTGTGGGAGCAGTGGCCAGGAGCTGGAGCAGGGTTGGAGTGACAGAGGGGGGACTGAGTGCTGGAGCAGGGACCCAGTGTGAGAGCAGGGACCGAGTGCTGGAGCAGGGACCGAGTGCCGCAGCAGGACCGAGTGCTGGAGCAGGGACCGAGTGCTGCAGCAGGACCGACAGCCCCGGCTCCTCTATCAGGGTGGGCCTCGGGCGGGTGCTGTGGTAATAACATGGCTGTTTGCCCCGAGCACACACACGGCCCCGTAAATGCGGTTTATGGCAGCAGCTGGGAGATGGGGGAGCCGGGGGGGCAATAAAGAGAATAAAGAGGAGCGGCCCCGCTCGTCCTGGGGCTGCCCAGGAAGTGGGTAGGTCTGACTGGGGTAAGGAGAGTCAGAGGGGGTTCGGGTGGTCTGAGCTCTGGAGCAATCCCAGCAGTGCGGGAGCTCTGGACACGCTCCTGGGTAGATCTGCACGGGGTTGTTGCACAATAAAATGCACTGGCCCCTCTGTGCACACCTGTGGGTTCCTGCACTTGTGTTCCCTGACCATTTTGGCAACTTTGGGCTCTTCTGGAGAGACCTTGTCCCCTCCCAGAACCTCTCCAAGGAGTGGAGGGAATGCATTAAAGGTACTTCAACCACTATTTTCAGTCTCCTTGGGCTGCAAAGAAGCGTGAGAGCACCCACCCTGCAGCCTGGGAGGAGGGATTCCTCCTGTCTCAGCACCACCCTGAGGCACAGACGTGGGGTGCAGGATGAGGCCTCTTGGAGGGACCCCGGCTCTGCCCAGGGGCCACCGCTGTCCCAAACACTGTGCAGGAGCTGGAGCAGACGGGGCTCCACCACTGCAGGGGACAAGGAAACGCGGCTGCGTGCGGGGACAGGCCGGGCTCTGTGGCCTCTGTGGTTTGTGCAGTGACATCAAGGGCCTTCAATAGTTTTATTATATGTGACATGGCTGCTTATCTATTATTCTTGTGATGGAGCCAGAGATTAGCTGCAGGCAGGTGGGCAGAGATTCCTCCAGACTGATTCATGAGTCGTTTCTCCATCTCTCCCCTCTGGCCGAGTTCCCAAGCGTTGAAGTTTCAGTAGTGGCAAAAGACACCGGAATCAGAGCTGATGGGTTGACAGGCAGGACAAGGAAAAAGCACTGAAAACTGCGCACACGGGACAGAAAAGCCAGACTTCATTTCCCTCTTTTGTTGTTCCTCAGGTGTTGCAACCTCTCCTTTTCCTGGTTTGCATGTGCAAGCAGAATTGTGCCGAGCTGCGATTGCGAAAGGTGTCGGGGAGAGCCTGGTGTGGCCAGAGCCCAACACAGCTGGAGCCCCTAGAACCTGGTGACACTGGGTGACTGCAGCCACCAAACCTGCTGGGAGGGAAGCAGAGGTCTCATTTTGGGGCCTTTCACGTGGTTTTGCAGCACTGTGCTGCACTGCCCAGCTCTCCCTGAGCCCAGAAAAGCAAATGTTTTTCCCTTTAATCTCTTGCTCTTATCGAGATCCCGCTGCTACTGATAAGACGAGCAGGGAAAGTTCTTTCAGACCGAGGTGTGAGTCGGGCAATAGATTTCCAGACAGCCCAGGATGACCCGGGTCTGGGATGCTCTGGAGCCGGGACTGGGAACTCCCCACTGCTCGGTGACCTGCCCAGTGTCCCCAGTCACGCTCGCTTCCGCTTTGCTCCTGACTCCTTCTGGTGCTCTGGTTTGGTGTTTGCTCTGGTGAAAAGTTCTGAAGAAGCCAAATAAACACGGGTGACCTGGAGGTGGTGTCACAGCAGATCCAGCTTGCACAGCCCATCCAAACCATAACCTGCTCGCCAAACATCCCCTGAGCCACAGCCCAGCCACAGGGCAGCAGCAGAGCGGCCACAGGAAGGGCGGGATGGCCACGGTGTTTTCCCAGCATGGCTTGTGTGAGGCTGGTGTAGAGTTCACACGTGGCCTCGCTCAAGTTTCCACAGCTGGGACACCTGTGTTTCTATGCTATGGGGAAAGGATCCGTGCTGGGAGGGCTGGGGCCCCAGGGCTGTGCTGGGATGCTCCTGCTCCGGGTGCCCTCAGGGGATGCTGGGGTGGAACACGGGAGCAGGTTTGGGTGCCCGTGGGGCCTTGTCCAAAGCCGTGGATGCTGTGAGTGGAGTGGGGACTCTGCTGTGGCTGCCAGGAGCACTGAGGGGGCACTGGGTGGCCTGGACCCTGCACCTGGCTGTACCACATCACCATCCCACATGCCCAACCCCTGGACAAAGCCCAGTCAGGGGCTGGCAGCCTCCCAACACAGCTGCTCACCCCGGGGTCCTCCCAGCCCACGTCCCCCCGCACACACCGCCACGTGTTCCAGGCCCAGCCGTGTTTACCAAAACAGGGGAAAAGAGCTCCCCTGGGACACAGGAGCCCTGATCCGGGGGGAGCTTTCCCCACGATAAGATAACATTGAGGTGTTTCTAAGGGAGGCAGAAACTCCTGGTGCTGCCGATAGCGGCGAAGCCCTTTCCCAGTGCTCGGACCGGGGTCTCCTTCCTCCAGGGTTTTATTTCCCTCACGGCAAACATTTCCGATGGATGGCTTATCGATGGACGGCTTATCAGCTGTGCCTGCACCAGGTCAGGGCGGTGAGGGATGCCGGCTCCACCGGGCTGGGGACGGGCCAAGCACCCACCGGGATGTGGTGATGTGGGGCCGGCCTGGGTTGCACCCGGTGGGGTTTGGTCTGACGTGGGTTTTTAGGGCACGGGGGAGTTTGGTTTTGGCAGCGCTACGTGTGAGGGAGAACCGCCTGAACTGCCCTGCCTGCTTCGTGTGGTAAAAAAAGACAATAAATTCCAGCTCGGTGTCTGTCTCACTCAGAACAGCTTTTTCCTGCTCGTGCCGGTGGAGACAACCTGGGCCTGGAGCGCGGCACGTTCCGGTCATGCCCCCATGTCCCGTCCTGCCTGTGGACAGCAGTCACAGACCCTTGGGCAGGGGACAGTGCTGTGTCCCCGGGGTGCTGCCAGGGAGGCTTTGGGTGCTGTCAAGGGCTCCCTTCACCCCTACCAGCTCTGAGCAGCCTCACTCACAGGCTCCATCACAAATCACTCGTGGCTGCAGCACTTGGGTAGGGGTTGGTTCTGGGGTTTGGGTCAGGGATGGTTCTGGGATTCAGGGCAGGGATGCTCCTGGGTACTGGCTGGGGATGCTCCTGGGGTATCCCTCAGGGATGCTCTTGGCCCCAGAAAGGCCCAGCCTGCTCTGGGAGCGACGTCATTCCAGGGACTCACACATCCAACAGGTCTCTGTGCTGCAGGTCTGACTCCAGGTTGGTCTCATCCCGGGTAAGGGTGGGAAGGGGTTAACAGCACCCAGATTTGCCCCACTCCCCTCTCAGGACCCATTCTGCTCTGAGCCCTCCCTAGACGCACCTGCCAAGGGTTAACCCGGCCCGGGCTGTTCAAACACCTCGGCTGAGGTAAGCGCTGCTTGTTTGTTCAGGTAAATAAGGAAGGAATTGGATATAATGGGCAAAGGAGACTCTGGCTGAGCCCTGACACTCACTGCCGGCGGCCCGCTCGCACACCTCGCACAGCCGCCGCTGGCTTCATCCCTCTGCTGCCCTTGGAGCCACTCGGAGTGCTCCGTCCTCGTCCCTGTCCCTGTCCCCATCCCGCTGCTGCCTGCCGAGAGCCGATGCGGCTCAGCCCGGCCGTGCTGTCGCCGCGGGGTTGGCGCTGAGCCGGGCGCGGTGCTGCCGGCCGCGCTCCCCGCCGGCGCTGGGACAGCCCACCGGGGGCCATGTCCCCCGCAGCCGCCGCGCCAAGCGCCACGGGGACAACTCCACCTCCTCCCACCCTGCGCCGGCACCCATGTGGATTCTGAGCCGCCTGGACACCCTCGAGGTAAGGCTCCCGCGCTGCCGCGACCCCCGGCTGCCTGTGCTCCACCAGCACCCACCCATCCACCTTCCCTCCCTCCAGGGGCTCCAGCTTTTGGCATCAGTTTGGAGTGGACACGGTGCTGTCCCATGTCAGCATCCCGTCCTACGGCTTCTTGCACCTCCAGGTGTCATTAGAGCTAAAGAGGGACAGGCTGTCCCTCAGCACAAGGTTCCTGGCATTTCTTTGGATGGTGTCACCCAAAACGAAACGGGATTTGCTAATTTTGTGTCTTTGCAACCCACTCCTGCTCAGGCAAGGAGGGTGGGATGGAGCCAGGACTCCCAGGGCTGGCTCCTCCTGAGTCCACCTGGTACCAGCTGGGACACTGAGGGTCACACCAGCCCCTGCACCAGGCAGGGGACAAGGAGTTTTGGGGCACTGTGTGACAAATCAGCAGCCGGGGCCCTTTATGGAATATCCTGGGTGTCAAGGAGTTGCCAGCTCCGGAGTGTCTCTGCGAAGCTGAACCCCTTTTCCAGACCTGCACTGTCCCAGCTGCTTTCCTGCTGGGTGTTTTTTTTGTCAGCCCTACAGTCACTTTGGCTCCGGGTTTGGTTTTCGTGGTTCTGCTCGGATAGTGAAACACAAACGCCGTGAGGGTGCCAAACCCCCACAATACGGGCGTTCTCTGGGGCTGGGAGCATGGGGGGAAGGTGCTGCTATAAATAGGAGCTCCCTGGCCCCACATGGGGAACACCAAGCTCTGCTGCTCACCCGGGGGACGCCGAGCACCAGGCTTTGCTCAGGTCACCAGCGAGCTGTGCCTGTCGCCTGTGTTTGCCTCCCCGCGCCGATGGAGAGAGCAGCCTGACCCGGGGCGTGGGGACCCGTGGGGACACCTGGTCCCTGTGCCAGCAGCCCTGCAGGTAATGGCAGGAGGAGCCGGAGGACCTCGGTGGTGTTGGAGGCAGCTGGTGGGGAGCTGAGGATCCAGGCCCCTCTGGACGGGCTGCATCCCTCCTGGGGGTGCATTAAAGTGAGCCGTGGGCTTGCCCTGGCCCCAACCCTGTCACCATGCAGGTACCAGAGCCAGACCCATGGGCTGTCACCTCCCCAGACCCCTGGACTCTCACCTCCCCAGCCCCCCAGTACAGTCCCCAGTCCCTGCCCTGGCTGTGGGGAGGTTTAGGCCAATCCTCCTCCCTCCACCCGGAGATAAGAGGGGTGCGTGGCACAGGGTTTGGCAGCAGGACGTGGCACAGCTGGCACTGTGGGGCTCACAGGGTGGATGGGACATGCTGGCAGGACCCCAAATTGTCAGCAGCCTCTGAGCACCCACCTGGGTGCCTGCTGCAGCCCTGGCTTTTGCAGGGACCCCAAGCCCCTTTTCCTGCTTAATCCAGGCTGCTCTGGGCAGCCTGGGATAGCTCTGGATCCTACACATCCCTAGTTCCTCCTGGGATAGCACAGCACATCCCTGTCCCTCAGCCTCAGTCTGGAGCCTGACCCTGGCCCCCCACCTCGGCTGCCTGGGAAGGGCTTTTGGAAGTGCCCGGGGGCTTGGGAGACATCCCGGGTGCCGCGGGCAGCACCTCCTCCCGCCATGGGCCGACCTCCCCGGTCCCACGGGGCTTCCCGAGCCGCGCTCCGGCACAACCTGTTCCACCGCAGATTTGATTTTAATTAACGGACCCATTGTTCCAGGGTGGGAGGTGGGTGTATTTCTTCTTTTTTTTTTTTTCTCTCACTCCCAAGTGCTTATCCCAGCGTTCCACCCTCGCTGGTGCCTGTGTCATACCCTGAGCCAGGGTGGGTTGCACTTGCCAGGAGAGCTCGGGTTTACGTGGGGGTCCTTGGCCCCATCCCCATCCCCCTCGGCTGCAGGGTCATCACGGGGCTGGGTCCCCTCAGGGCTGCAGAGCTGAGCTGTGACCCAGCACCACCCACAGCCCCGGGCTTGTGTTGGGGAGTGCAGGACCCCCATCCCAGTACCATCAACTCATCCCAGTCCCCAGTCTCATCACCCCATCCCAGATCCCAGTCCCACCACCCCACCCCAGTCCCACGGAGCCAGGGCCGTGTTCAGCCTGGCAGCAGCCGGGAGCCTCTGCCAAGGCTGATGCAATGACCAGCTCAGCCCTGTTCAGCTCGGGAGGAGTGCGAAGGTTTTCGGGTGCCACGCAGGCCAGTGCACCTGGGGCTGCACCTCCAGCTCTCCTTTTCCAGGGAAATGTGAAAAGGGAGAGGGGAAGAGAGGGAAACAGCCACCCAAAGTGGCTTCTCAGTGCAAACAGGTCCCACCCAGCCCGGCCGCCCGCGTGCCAGAGCTGGAGAAAGTCAAACAGCGGCCCCCGCCCTGAGAGTACAGCACCCTTGGCAGGGCACAGCCCGGGCTTTTGGGGACACTTCCCAAGGGACTGGGTCCCTTTGACCCCGTTGGAAGGAGAGGAACAGGATGGGGGTGAAGACGGGTTTGGGGCCGTCCATCCTGCAGCGTGCCCAGGGATGATTCCGTAGCGCTGCTCCTCCGTGTGTGCAGCTCGCAGCCCATGGAGGACGCACCATGACCTCAGAGCATCCCAGAGGTGTTGGGGACAAGGCTCCCGTCCCCTCCCCAGACACCACCAGGGCCAGCACTGTGCAGCAGCAGGAGCTGCACAAGCTGTTACCGCTTCCCTTTTGTGCCGGGAGCAGCGTGAGGCTGGATTTAGGGCTGATCTCCTAAAGCTCTTCTTTTAATCCTGAGCAAATCAAGGAGAGGTTTGGAAGCAGGCACCATCTCTCAGGGAAACAGTTTCGACGGTGGGGGAAACTCAGTGGTTTGGGTACCTCCTTCTCTCTCCTCCTCCTCCTCTTCCTCAGGGACGTGGGCTCCAGCTCCTGAACCTGCAACCCCACCCCGGGTCCCCACAGGCTCTGGCTGCTGTGGGCGCTGTTTGGGTGTCCATGGTTCCTCCATGTGTTTTTCAGAGCCCTTTGGGCTTTTCCAAGGATGAAGTGATGGGCAGAGCTTCCCCCCTGCCTGGTGCAGGCAATGCAGAACTTCAAAACTCCTGTTCCTGGGAGCACTGGAATCCTCAGGAGCTGCCTTCACTCCCTCCCTGAGCACAGGACACGGTGCTGGGTCCTCAGAGTCCCTGGGTCACCAACTACCCCAGTGCTCAGGGGCTGTGCTCTGCCTGGAGGAACCCTGTGGGATCTTTTCCTCTCATGTCTTTTACACCTTTTCCCCCCCCAGTTGGGGTTTGTAGCAAACAGGGCACCCCCTTTCCTTGGCCACTGTCCCCTGTTCCCCTTCAGAGCTGCCTGGTTTCCTGAGGGGGTTCAAGCTTTGCACGCTCCTTTCCCCTCTCCATTGCTAAATCTCCTTTTTCTGCTTTTAAACAACCAGTTTGGGGTGGCTCTACTTTTTCTTCTTGTAAAATGCAATGCTGAAGGTGGAGGAGCTGGGCAGTGCCCTGGCTGTGCCCACTGGCAGCTTGTCCCTGGCAGGGGCTTCCCTACCCAAAGCCTCAGGATGGTTCTTGGGGAGGTTTCTCCACGGATGAAGACATTCCCTGGTGTTGTCATGGAAATTCAGCAGGTTCATCCTCTTCTCCATGGCCTCCGGGACTCCCTACATACAGAGACAGATGGGAACAGGCTGATTTTTGGGTAGTTTTTCTTGCAAGAGAGGAAGGGTAATTGCAATTATCTTTTCTTGCAAGGGAAGTTCTCATCCGAGGGTTGGCAACAGCGACTGAGGGCCGGGTGCTGCAGTGCTGGACTCGGTCCCTCCTGGGAGATCTGGGTCTGGGAGCTCTTGTGCCTCAGGTGGAAGCAGCAGAGGAAGTTTTCATGCACAGAAACATCTGTGTGGCTCAAGCACCCCTTGTCACCCCAGGGCTGTCCTGTACACGTGACAGGGAGCCCCTCCAGTGTCCCCCACTGCCCTTCTGCCAAGGCCTCAGCTCTGCCTGGGGCTGAGCTGCTGCAAGCCTGGGGTGCAATCCATAGGGAGACCCCAAGCACCCACACCCTAAACAGGGCTCAGATCCTGCTCATCCCCTGGGCTCCTTCTCCCTGCCAGCTGCTGCCGCCAGTCCTCCCAAACTGAGGACAGCCCCCCCAGCCATGGCTGACCCCGAGCCCGCACTCATCCAGAGGCTCTCGGGGCACCGTGGGGCTCTTTGGAGATTTTTTTCCCCCTCTAACAGGCTTAGTTCCTCTCTTTGTGCCTGGCTGCTGGGCGGGAAGGCAGGAGCGGTGCCGGGCTGAGCTCTCCTCCCCTCTCCTCTCTGGGCAGGTTTGGAGCCGGCGCTGAGCGGAGGGATGGGCAGTGCCAGCCCCGGGCTGACCACTCTGCCCCCCGGCCGCCTCGCCTGGCCGGACCCCACCCTGCTGCCACCGCCGCGGGACCCCGACCCCCGGAGCTGGGGCTGCCCGGAGAGCCCCAGCCCCCCCAGCACCCCCGAGCAGCCCCTGCCCGCCTTCTGCCTGCACTACTTCGACATGCTCTACCCGGAGGACACGGCCTGGGCCACCAAGGGCGCCGGGGAACCGTCCCACAGCAGCGCCCAGGGCGGGCGGGAGGAGGCGCGGAAGGAGCCGGAGCAATGCCCCATCATCGACAGCCAGGGCCTGGGGCTGGGGCCCGAGGGCGACCTGCAGGGCAGCCTGCACCTGGAGGAGCACTCGCTGGAGCAGGTGCAGAGCATGGTGGTGGGCGAGGTGCTCAAGGACATCGAGACCGCCTGCAAGCTCCTCAACATCGCCGCAGGTGGGAGCGCCCGGGGAAGGATGCGCCGGCACGGGAGCCAAAGCCACGCTGCGGCCGGGGGGCTGCAGCCGCGTGTGGGGGTCTGGGGGAGCGCGGCTGCTCCCTCACGGGAGGAGGGGATGGTTCCTGGGGGGCTGCAGCCGCGTGTGGGGGTCTGGGGGAGGGCGGCTGCTCCTCTGCTGGAGAAAGTGACGGCTCCTGACTGGCCACGTTATCCCACTCCACCTCCAGACCCCACGGACTGGAGCCCCGGGAATGTGCAGAAGTGGATCCTGTGGACGGAGCACCAGTACCGGCTGCCGCAGATCGGGAAGTCCTTCCAGGAGCTGTCGGGAAAGGACCTGTGTGCAATGTCCGAGGAGCAGTTCTGCCAGCGCTCGCCCGCCTGCGGTGACATCCTGCACGCCCACCTCGACATCTGGAAGTCTGGTGGGTGCCAGGGATCGGGAGGGAGCTGGGAAGGGATGCTGTGCAGCAGGAGATGCCCCCTTAACCCCCTGCTCCTCCCTTCCAGCCGCCTGGATGAAGGAGAAGGCTGCCCCTGGAGATGTGAGATACTGCGGTGAGTTCTGCGTGGACTCAGCTTCACTGGCCCCACTCCTGCATCCGGCAGGTCCATGGCACTTGAGGAGTCCCTCCCTGTTTAATTGCAATTATCCAGAGCACTGGAGTGGCTGCTGCTGCCGCGGGATCTGTGTGGTTACGCTCCCTCTGCCCCAGAGCAGCCCCAGGGCTCTCTGCAAGGTGCAGCGAAGGGGGAATGGCCACGAGCCCCTCACTGGCCCCGTCCCAACCCCCTGCAATCCCGTGGACTGATCAAGGGCAGGACTGAGCTCTTCTCCCTGCTCCAAGATAGGGAGGAGAAAGCAAAGCTTCCAGAGCCGGTGCCTGGGCACTGAGCTGCAGTTCCCCGATGACTCACGTGGGTCCCCGGGACAGTGCACAGCAGCAAGGTCTGTCCCCTCCCTCCTCTCACCCGTCCCTTCCCATGGCAGGAGGTGACACCAGCTGGGCTGACAGCGAGGTGGACTCGTCCTGCGCCGGCCAACCCATCCACCTCTGGCAGTTCCTCAAAGAGCTGCTGCTGAAACCCCACAACTACGGGCGCTTCATCCGCTGGCTCAACAAGGACAAAGGTGGGCAGGGGGTGCTCCGGAGGCCCCGGGGTGGGCGCTGGAGGGGCAGGAGAGGCTTTAACCAACCCTCCGTGCCGCGCTCCCCTCCCAGGCATCTTCAAGATCGAGGACTCGGCGCAGGTGGCCCGACTGTGGGGCATCCGCAAGAACCGCCCGGCCATGAACTACGACAAGCTGAGCCGCTCCATCCGGCAGTACTACAAGAAAGGAATCATCCGGAAACCCGACATCTCCCAGCGCCTCGTCTACCAGTTCGTGCACCCGGTCTGAGCAGTGGCGGGACAGGCTGAGCCCCAGGAGGGACAGGGGACCTTTGCCACGTCCCTCTGCCCCCAGCCACACAAAGCCTCTGCCAGCACTAAGGAGCTCGGCTGGGGTGCGAGGCTTCCCCTGCCAGGACCTGCTGGCAATGGACACAGGGACCCCCTCACCTCCAGCAGGCCTTGGTGCAGGGCAAGGACCGTGCAGAGCCCTTGCCTCCCATGGGGAGGGTGGGCACTGTGGCTGGGCTTGTCCCCTCTCCTCTCCTCTCCTCTCCTCTCCTCTCCTCTCCTCTCCTCTCCTCTCCTCCCTCCCGAGTGCTGGCTGCAGGTGGCTTCGCCCCAGCCATTGTTCAGGGAGGACAAAGCCTGGGCATGAGCTGGGACAATGGCACCCACAGGGACAGGGACAGCAGCAGGGATAGGGGCACCCACAGGGCCTCTCCTGACCTGACCCAGTCTCGTGGGAGCAGCCTGGCACTGCCCAGGGTTGCTGCCGGCCGTGGGAGCTGCGCCCCTGGGGACCATGGGCACCCCCTTGGGACAGGTGCATCCCACTTTTACTTTTCACTCCAGGACGTGCTCCGTGTCTCCTGTCCACAGGGATTTGGGGCTGAAAACAGGAGTTTTGCAAAGGGAGCAGCTGTAAATGTGGGTGTGCTGTGCACAGTGGGGGTCCCCCAGGCTGGGTCTTCCATTCTTGGGCACAGGGCCACCAGAGCCCTCCTACAACCCTGGGCCCTGTTCCCTGGCACAGAGCTCTTCCCTTGGTTTGGATTTTACTTGGACTGCCTAATTGTGGAGTTTGGGGAAAGGGAGATGGCAGCTTTGCCACTTCCCTCTGGACAGTAAATCCAGAGTGTAATCTGCTGAGGCCAGACTGGGACAGAGAGCTGGGAATTGCTTCATCTTTGTGTTGCACCAGAGCCAGTTACCTGACAATGTTGATCTTTTATATTATAGGTTTTTTATTTGTTTATTTGCTTTTTGGTTTTGCCTGCCGGCGAGTTGCGGTTTAGGTTCAAATGCTGAGGGGTGCCCCAGGCTCCCAGGGATGTTTTGTGGGAGCTTAAAAGGAAAAAAACACCTGCTTCTTGGTCTTTTGGTTTTTTCCTTAAAAAAGCTGCTGGTACCAGCTACTGCCTTTCCCTTCTGTTCCTTTTGCTCCGTGCTGCTCCCACGGCAGTGGATCTGGCCAGCCCTGCTCACATCCCAGCTGGAGGGACGGAGGGTGGCAAGGAGCAGGGGAAGGAGAACTGCCTTGACCTTTGGAAAAGGGAATGGAAAAACATAAAATGGGGTGGGGGGGAAAGCAAAATGTGTCTTCTGATTTGCTGCGTGCAACGGACGCAGCCGGTGTGGGAGCACCGGGAGGATGGGCCGGGCGTGCCCCAGGTCCCAGGTCCCTGTCACAGGTCCTCTGGCAGGGTGGGGGAGCGCAGGAGATGGCATCAACCTGCTGCGCCGGGGCCTTCCCAGGCTCGGAGGAGCACTGGGTCAGGGCTGGTGCTCTGTGTAATCTCGAGTCCTCCCATGGCTTCCCAAGGCTTTGTCCAGAAGCGGCACAGGATCCCCGAAGGCAGTGGCTGTTCCCCCCCATCCCACAGCCCCCTTGTCCCCCAGACCCCAGCAATGCATCCCAGCCCCGCCATCCCACTGCACCCCAAAACCCTGGGGTGGGGGGATCACCTGGGGGTGCAGTGGGGGTCCATAACCCCTCAGCTGACCCCCCCTGGGGGCGAGACAGACGCACAGCAAAGGAGACCCCAGAGCCAAGGACGCTGACAGAGCTCGGTTATTTTCTCTTGCTGCTTTTTGTTGTTGTATCCACGGAAATACAATCACGAGAGATATATATATTATATATATACTTCTTAAATTACACAATCAATGTACAAAAACCGGGGTGCATTGCTGAGACAGGTGGTTGGTTGGGTCTTTTCTGACTTTGTGGGTTTTTTTCCGGTACCTGGCAGGGGCCGGGTGGCTCCCGCCCACCGTGCCCAGCACACGGTGCTTCCCCTGCATCCACGAGAACACTGGATCCCTGGGGCCAAAAAATTCACGAACCAACGGAGGGGGCAGGAGAGGAGCAGGAGGAGCGTGCGGGAAGCCAATGGCATTGATGCTGCTAAGGGCGATGGTATGGAAAAAAATGAGAGATGATCCATAGGGAAGAGCCCAGGATGGCAAACGCACCCGAGGCAGAGGGGTGGGGGCGGCCGTGCTGGGCGGGCCGTGGGGGCTGCGGGGCTGGGGACAGAGCCCAGGGGAGGAGGGGTAGAGCTCCTTGGGGACAAACAAAGGCCAAAGCCTGTGGCCATTCCCCTGCCTTGGCGTGTCGTTTTCGGTTGTCTTCGCCAGGCAGCTGCTCTGCTGGCCTGAGTATCCTGAGCCCTCCACCTCCGCCTCCTCCTCCTCGTCCTCCTCCTCTTCCGGCTGCAGCTCCTGCCGGCACCCTTCAAGGCTGGACGATGCTCATCCCCTGTCCCTGCTCTGCTCCTGCCTCTCTTCAGGAAGGGGCGGATGGGGACTGTCCCCAGCAGCGCCCAAGGCAGTCCTCGCCGTCCCAGGCTGGGCGTGAAGGTGCTTCCAGCAGCACTGGGCTGTGGTGGGTCCTCCTCCGGACAGCGCTGGATTTTAGGGCCACCTCACCCGGACCTGGTGTGCCTTGGGTACCTGCCCACCCGAAGGGCGGTGCTGCTCCCTGCAGCACAGGCCAGGCATCGGCTCGGGAGCCTCTGCCCACTCCAGGGGTGCTGACAGCCCAGCCGGGAGGAGGAGGAAGCTGAGCAGATGCCATCAAGCTCCATGGTGGGGCTCGTCCCACCTCACCTGGGCATCTCAAGGATGGCCGAGGGGCCAAAGGGGGCTTTTGTCCCCTTCCTCAGGGCGGGAGGATGAACTGGGGAGAACATGGAAACACCAAAACAACAAAAAAAATGGAGTCAGACTCCAATCCCTCTTGGTTTTCTGGGATGAATTTGGTTGGTCCCAGGAGCTTCGGCGCCGTGCGTTTCGGAACAGTTCCAGCCAATCAGAAGGCGGCTCATGATTTCAGTATCTTTAAAAACCAACCAATCAGGAGCTCTCACTGGTTGGGCTTTAAGATCTTGAGGTATCGGCTTTTCGCTCAGAAAAAAAAAAATCAACTAACGTAGACGAACGGACAACGTCATCTTTCGCTTCACGTTATCTTAGAAGAAAGCGACTATGCAAAATACTCTTCGGAGACAACTCTTAAAAAAATAAAAGCTTGGTCGGAAAATATGTCTGAATCTCTAAGTGTGAGGAGTGAAGGACCAGACGGCAGAATGGCTGGTTGGCTGGTGGAGAGATGGAGACAACGGAGGGTGGATTTATCTGCTGATGGTGACGAGGAGCACACCACAAGACTTAGATTGCCTCCACGTAGTTGGCGGGGTACAGCCCCAGCTGCCCGTTGTCCAAGCGCCCTTTGCACCACCCCTGCTCGTCTTCCTCACCAAGTTTGGTTAGTTCATCACCTGGAGAGGAAGGTGGAAGGGAAGAGCTTGTTGCAGGTGCTGGAAATTCTCCTACCCCCTGTGTCTCCCCAGGATGGAGCTGCTGGGGGTTTGCAGAACTGATCCTGAGCACACTGGTTTGTAGGATTGAAAGGCAAGGGGTGACCCATGAGACCTCATGTGCCCTGTCCTGCCATCACTCTGCTGCCACCTGTGTCTGGGCTCAGCTGCTGCCTTCCCCTTTCTGACTGTTCAACTTTTTGCAGGGCTGGGTCAACTCAGAAATTATTTGAGGGATTCCACACCAAAACATGGGAAACCCAGGCCTCCAGCAGATGAGCCTCATCCGACCTGGCACCAGCGAGGGACCGTACCTGCTTTGAAGCTGAGCTCATCCTGCTCCTGCCCGTCGTAGTCGTACAGAGCCCGCACCCTCACGCCCTTCCCCGCCGACTCCTCGTCGAAGGGGTTGGTGCCTCCGTTGGCCTCGCTGGTGTTGAAGGAGTTGCTGCCCTCGTCATCGGACCACTCGGCGCTGTAGGTCTGCCCGCGGTCGTGGCTGCTCACGCTGGCAGGGGAAGGACAGGGAGGGGTGGCTGTCACCGAGGGCATCCTACATCCCCAAACGCTTGCACAGGCAAACGCTGTGCCTCTCACGGCACCTCCCCTCTGCACCGGCCCTCACCTCCCGCGCTCGCCCGCCTGAGCGCCCGTCTCGCCCGCGCTGCCGGCGTTGGTCAGGGCCACCCCCTCGCCCTTCTTCTGCTTCTCCTTCCGCGTTATCGTGTGTGTCAGGTCCGGGTTCCACTCCTGCAAGCACAGAGCCACAGGCCCCTGAGTGCCCCGGCTGCCCCGCGGGGCTGCCAGCACCCAGCCACGGGGCCCAGCCTCACCTCAAACTGGGGCCAGTTCATGGGCATCCCGGGGCCACTGGTGCTGCGGAACCACCGGAGATCCTCCTGCGCGTCCGACAGGCGGATGGTCTGCTCCAGCTCCCGGTAGACGTTGGCGTAGCTGCGGGGAGAGATGTGGGTTGGGGGCTGTGGGTCAGGGAGAACCCCCAGGGACGTGCCCGGGTTGTGTCACCTGCGGCCCAGGTTGTGTGTCCTCCGAGCCACTGGGGGGCGCCAGGCTCCCACACAGCCTCGTGCCGCTCTGGTATCTCTTGGTGACCATCGTGTTGGCCAGAAAGCCCTGTCCCTACCTGCTGCTCTCGGCCAGGTTCAGATGCCTCTTGATGTCCAGGAGCATTTCCTTGAGGAAGTTGAGCCTCTTCTCCTCAAACTGCTGGCACTGCTCGAAGACCTGCTCCATGCTCTCGATGTACTGCGGAGTGCACTTGTTCAGCTCGTCCAGCACCTTCTCGTACTTCTCCTGAGTCTGCAAAGGTGCAGGAGGGACTCCAGTTGTACCTCGAGCACCTCAGAGGCTGTTTCTGAGTGCTGAGAGATCTGGTTTGGGGGTCACCAGGCTGGGGAGCCTAAATTGAGGCAAGAGCCTCAGTGGGTGGAATTAAACCCAGTGAGTGGGGTAAATCCCTGCCCAGCTCACACTCCCCTGAGCACTGCCTGCAAGTCCTCATCCATCTACAGGAGCATAGGGATGGAAAAATGGGAATGGATGGTGGAGAAAGGGAAGTGGAAAGGCTGTTTCCACTGGTTTCCCCTGCCCGATGCCTCGTGCGCCTGGCGCAGGGCAGTGGCTCACACCTTTTGCACGTCTTGCTTGCACTTTTCCACTTTGTCCTGAAGCTTCTTCTGCTGCTCAGGGGTGTTGGACTGGTCTGCCTTGCTGTTGGCTTCCCGGGTCATGGCCAGCTTCTCCTCCTTGCACGCCAGGTGATAGGCTTTCTTGGCTGTCTCCAGCTGTGGGGAGGAGAGGGAAGGGACATCAGAGTAGGGGTCACAACTCCCTGCCCATCCTTCTGCCTGTGAGGAGGTGCCACGTGTCTCTCCCAGCCTGGACTGGGCACACAGAGCTGGACCTGGGGATGCCCCAGGACACGCTGCGCTTCTCTCACCTCCTTGAGCTTCTTGGCCCAGGGTTTCTGGGCTTTCCGGAAGCCATCCTCCGCCTCCTTGGCCTCCTTGAAGCCCCCCATGATCTGCTTGTGGTAGGCGTCCTTCTGCCAGTTCTTGACCTTCTCGAAGTCATCATTCAGGAGGCTGTTCTTCACCTCCTGGTGCAGCTCGCTCACCTTGTCTGCCTCCGTCATGATCGCGGCCCACGCCTTCTCCAGGCTGCCATACTGGGGACCTGTGGGCCGAGGGGACAGCTGGGGGTCACTACCCTGCCCTTACCCCCTCCACCTCTGCCAGGTGAAGCTGTGACAGTGCACAGGGACCCAGGTGTCTTGGGGGGACCTCCATTCTGGGGAAGCCACCCACCTTTCTCAATGAGCTGCCTCCACCTCTTGGACCAGTCGGTGAGCTGCTGGGCGTAAGACTTCTCGATCTTGGCCCTTTCATGCACGCAGTTCATGAGGTCATTGCAGAGCCGGTGTCCGTCGTCGATCCGCTTCACCGTGCGCTTGTAGTTCCCCACCTGGGATGGGGATGGGGACAGGCAGGTGTGGGGGCTGTGACCGTCCTGCCTGGCTCAGCCCCAGCTTGCCTTGGTGAAGCACCAGGCAATTTGGGGGTGCAGGGATGGAGCTTTGGGTTGGGGCTGCTCAAACTCAACTCCTTCCAGTCCCCTCTGTCGCTCTGTGCCCCTTGGGGACAGCCGAGGTTGAGACCTCCAGCAGAGCCAGCTCAGACACGGACAGAGACGTTCTCAGACAGGGAGGGGAGGGCAGCCCCCAGCCCAGGGGACACTGGGGTGCAGTGACATGGACAGTGGGGCTCCGTGGGAGGACGGGACGGCCAGGACTCACCTCCCAGAAGCTGTCGGTTGTTTCCTCCACAGCCGATGCCGAATCGTCGTAGGACCCCGACATGGCTCCCGGCGCTGCCTCGGGTGTCAGAGCAGGCGCTGGGTGGTTCCCGGGCAAACACCAACCTCATGCACTGAGGAGAGAGGGGAGGGGAGTCATGGAGGGGAGCAGGGGACCCCCATTCCTCCTGCCAACAGCACTGCGGGACAAGCATCCGAGTGCAGGGGACAGGCATGAGGACAGTGTCCGCTCCAGCTCTGGACCCACAGACTACTCCAGTGCCCACCACCCACTTGGTGCCATCCAAACACCCCCTGAGGCAATCGCAGGGAGCAGCACCAGTGGATGCTCACCAGCCAGGGCCTGGCTCAGCACTGGGAGCTGCTGGGCGAGGGACCGTGGCAGGGTCAGGGGATGCACCGCCCAAGAAATTCTCGTCCTGATATTCCACCCTAATCCATCCTGATCTTCAGAAAAACGGCATCCCCGGAGTGTCACGTGGCCCTGCTACATGGCTTAACCCTTTGCCGCTTTGCTGAGAGCTGCAGGGGGCTGGTGGCTGGGGGTGGCATTGCATGGGGACAGAGAGGGGACTGTGGTGGCCGTGATCATCCTCATCATCCCCATCCTGACCCGGATTTGGACAGTGCTTCCCCAGGAAAGCACTGGGCCTGTCCTGCATGGCATCTGCCACTGGGATGGGGACAAAGTGGTCATGAACAGCCCAAATTTCCTCCTGCCCCCAAAAGGGCTGTGGGAGCGGGATGTGGCTGTGGGAGCGGGATGTGGCTGTGATCCTCACACACCATCCCTTCACTGGGGAGGTAGAGTGGGCAGAGGGAGAACCAGCTGCCTGTGCCATACCCCGTGAGGGAGTGGGAGGGCAGAGCTGGGGGCACAGGGTCCTGTGGGGAGCACTGGTGGATGCCCACGCTCTCCAGCTGTGCAAACAGCTGGCCCTGAGGTGTCCCCGGGCCGGGGCAGGGCACGGCCCCAGGAGAAAGGAGCTTGAAACAGTTACTGGAGCGCGGGGCTCGCTGTGCTGGAACTAACAGGGCCTGGCAGGGATTTAGTGATATAACCAGGGAGGCACCAATCCCCACCGCCCTCCCCAGACGGTTAAAAATAAACGCGTGACTGTCCCTCGCTCAGCCGCCGAGACGCAGATGGATGGGGGACAGCAGCGTCCCCCCGCAGCCGGCAGCACACGGCGCCCGCGCCGGCCTGGCACCCACGGCACCGCCACCGCCACAGCCTGGCACCCACGGCACCAACATCACTCCTGCATGGCACCCATGGCACCACCACCATTCCTGCCTGACACCCATGGCAGTACCACCACCACTGCCTGGCACCCATGGCACCACCACCATTCCTGCCTGACACCCACGGCACAGTCACCACCCCTGCCTGGCACCCATGGCACTGCCACCACCGCTGCCTGGCACCCATGGCACCACCCCCCTTCCTGCCTGACACCCACGGCACAGTCACCACCCCTGCCTGGCACCCATGGCACTGCCCCCTCTACTGCCCTGCACCACCAGCACCACCCCCACACCACTGCCTGGCACCCACGGCACAGCCACTGTCTCTGCCTGGCACTCAAGGCACTGCCACTGTCCCTGCCTGGCACCCACGGCACCGCCACTGCCCTCCCCACCTGAGCACCCGCAGGCTGCCCTGGAGCACCTGCAGTGGTGACAGAGCACCCGGTGGCACAGCCCCCAGGGGACCCCGCAGATGCTGCGTGTGTTGTCACTCCCAAAAGCAGTGGGCACAGTGCAGTGCCCAACACCAGGGTCTCTGCTTGTTCCCCTGGTCTCTGGCTCTGGGTTTTGCTGCAGAGGCTGCGCTGCCATGGCAAGGGCACCCTCAGGGTGACAGCCACAGCGTGCCCAGGCTGGGATGGGGACTGCAGGGAGGGAGCACACTCGCGGCTGGGTGTACCCCAGTGCCCACGGGCACCTGTGCCAGCCCCAGCTGCCCCCAGCAAGCCACCAATGCCACGGGGCACTGCGGACGTGGCTGCCGCAGCTCCCTCTCCCAGCCACTACCTGGTCCGAGCCGCAGCCCGGGGGTTATTTTTGGCTCTGCATCACTTCCCAGCTAACGCTGCCGCCTCGCTGCCACTCTCCTGCCACGCACCCCCACGCACGACCATCCTCCCGCGCACGTGTGCGTGCCCCCACCACGCTGGGCCGCCTCGACTGCCTGTGCAGCACGTGCCAGCCCCCCGCCAGCCCCTGCCAGCCCCCCGCCAGCCCCCTGCCAGCCCCTGCCAGCCCCCCGGCCCTGCCAGCGCAGCCCATCACCTCGCATCAGGGCGGCTGGCGGTGATGCCTGGCGCCTGCAGAGCCGGCGGCCGAGCCGCGGCGTGGAGAGCTGCCAGCCCCAGCCACGTGCTGCCGTTTGGGTACCCTCGGCCTGGGGGGCTCCTCTTCAGCCCCTCGTTTCCACGGAGCTGCCAGGGAGAAGCCACAGAGCATTTGGCATCAAGTGATGGCGGAGTTTGTCCCAGCTCCTGCTCCACGTGCCCTTGGGCTGCTCCTGCAGAAGCTGTCCCCCTGCATGTCTCTCCTGTCAGCCTGCTCGGCGCTGAGCACTGACACAACTCTTCTCACCCGCCAGGCAGCTCCTGCTGCCCCGGTGCTGCAGGGGGGCCTCTGCTCTCCGTGGGGGCCGGGATGTGGCCGTGGCCCTGCGCAGGCAGGAGGATGCTGCAATGCAGAGGCTGGTGCTGCTGACACCGCGGGCAGGGCATGGGCAGCTGCCCACAACTCCATGGCCACAGCCCTGGCCAGCAGAGCCCTGTCCCCAGGGAGGTGGGACAGTCCAGTCCTGCTGTCCCCCGTCCCCAGGTGGCTCTCTTCAGGTGTATTTGTTGCCCCAGCCCCCAGCATTTCTCCTGCAGCCAAGAAGCAGGGGATGGGGATGTCACACTCTTGCCTCTGGGCACAGTGGCTGAGCCCAGCAGAGATCAGGGGCAGGAGGGGCTGCAGAGCCTCCAGTGCAGGTTCCTCTGCTGCAAAGAGCCCCTGGCCAAGGCAGGATGGTGGTGGATGCACTGCAGGAGAGGAGCAGAGCACAGAGCGAGGTGGTGTCCCCATCCCTGTCCCCATCCTTGTCCCCATCCCTGTCCCCATCCTGTCCCTAGGCAGCAGGTTCATGCCAGGTGTGACCCCACTGCTGGGAGGGCAGTGGGTGAGTGACTGTTGCAGGGAGCATCCAGGGCAGGGGGAAGCCACACTGGGAGCTGCGCTGGTCTGTGGGAATCCGAGCAAGTGGGCTGGGCCTTGGGCTTTTGGCCACGGGAAAGGCCATTTGCTCTCCCTTATCTCGGCACGGGGTTGCTTGAGGGTCCATTTCAGGGTGCAGCACCAACGCCACCGCCATGCACCACCGCTATGGCCACTCGTGGCAAAGACAATCCGACTTGGATACAGCCAAGGAAGCCCAGAGGAGCCTGGCAGCAGCATCTCCCACTGCATTCTGGGGCTGTCGTGGTGCTGCACTGGCCACCGGTGGCACCTGGCCCCAGCGCCACGTCCACTGCAGGTACCGGTGCCACGCACGGGGGGTGAGGTGGCCACACATGGCGGGTGAGGTGGCCAAGGCACAGTGGCAGGACCCGGGGAAAACCAGTGACGCCAACGTGCATCGCAAGAGGCTTTGCAGCTGCAGGAGCTGTGCCTGGTTTGCTGCTCAGCTCTGACCCAGCCGCGCGGCTGCGGGATTCCCACCCCAGGGCTGGTGCGTGTAACCCATGGAGCTGGGGCAGGGAAACACTCCCTGGGGCTGGCGAGGGTCAGAGCTCAGGGAGCCGGGGATATGGAGAGGTTTGGCTGCGGATGGGGTATGGCCCCCTCCAGAGCCGATGTGGACCCTGTGAGGAAATGGTTAAGCGGGTGCTGCTGATTCACGCTGGCAGCTCCGCACCAGCACAGCCCAGGGCTCGGGGCTGAGCAGCCTCAACACCCGTCCTGCCCCCTCATCATCAAACCGAGCCCAAGGCCAGGTGGGAGGAGAGCCTGGGCCATTCCCGGGCACTGTCTCCATGGGAGCAGGCCCCTGTCAGGGTCCCTCCTGCATTCCCCAGGAAAACCCCTCAGGATGTGACATGAGCAGGGCTGGAGCCCTGGGGCAAAGAGCCAAACCCAGAATGGTGAGGGCTTCTCCGTGGCATTTTGGCCAGTGCAGTGCCATGGGGCTGCTGGGACCTGGCGTTTTAGCAGTGCATGAGGAGGCTGCAAGGACAGCAGGACCCTGGAGGGGACGTGTAGCTAACGGTGGGAAACTTCTGGGAGCCACTTTTCCAAGGAATAGGCAGCCTCCTTGTTCCTGTCGGGGTCATCTGCATTGATGGGGGGATCTGAGGACTGGGGACCTGCTGGACCCTGCTGGGTCAGGGCCTGTGGACCCCCCACAACCAGAATGTTTGCAAAGGAGGCTCAGTGATCCAGGAGCAGTACCAGGAGCCTCGTGCCCCATGCACAGACGGGAGGCCGCCGGGGGCCAGGTGCTGCCAGGTTGCAGTAGCCAGGGGAGACGCATTTGCTCCAAGCCCTGGCAGCGATCGGCTTCGCAGCTCATGTGGGCTCTGCAGAGACCTTCCCCTTCCTCCTGCGCTCCCAAAACCGGCTCAGAGCACCCATTAATCTTCCAGGGATTTTAGGAGCCTTATGCAAAAATTTCTGGAAGGTTGCTTGGCATTTGCAGATAACGCAAGTGTCTCTCCAGGGAAGCCTGCAGCCCAGCTCAGGGACAGTGGATGTGCCAGGAATGTGGATGGGGAATGTGGATGGGGAATGTGGATGGGAACCCCGGGAGGGGCAGCAGCAGGATTGCCAACCCCCTGCATGTGCTCAGGCCTGGGGAAGGGAGACGGGACTCAGCTGGGGGGTTCCAGTGCCTGCCCAGCTCTGCAGCTCTGTCTCATCCTGGTGCCTCGGCTCGCCGCGGTAAACAAGGCTGCTCGGACACTGAGCAGGGATTTGTGCGGTCCCAGGAGCTGGGTTTAGGCAGAAATCCAAAGATGAGGTTTGCAATTAAACCCAGAAGTGGCAAACAAGGATGGTGGAGGATATGGCAGTGCCATCCCCTCGCTTCCGCATCAGGGAGGGGGGAAGCGGAGCATCACGCGCTGGCACGGGGGTCCCGTCCCCTGAGCCTTGGTGGGATGGACCCGGAGCTGGTGGTGACAGAAGGCAAATGGGGCTGCTCGGACTGGGAGAAGTGGAGGGACAGGAGAATTTCAGCTGTCTGTGGTGGGGAAGGAGACTTGGAGTCAGAGGGGACACGAAAGTGGGGAGATAGAGGTGGGCAGCAAGGGAGAAGCTGGGGTGAAAATGCCGAAAGGAGGGTTTCAGTGATGGGATGAGGTCTTCATTTGGGCAGGGGGACAGTGGTGACAGGGACAGCACGATGCCCCCCCCTTATTTGCAGCTGGGGAAACTGAGGCACAAGCCTGGGAGTGCGGCAGCATTGCAGAAGGGGTGTCCCTTTCCCCAGCACCCCACTGGACACACGGAGGGGGTGAAGGTCACGTTCCCCCCCAACCTCCCTGGCTTGCAGAAGGGATCAGGGGACACTGTGTCCTGCCGGGGGGGTGCAAACCCACACCATACTGCCTGGTCCTTGCACAGCATCCCCCCCATCCTTCCCTCAAGGGACCCGGATATCCCGCACCCCATCCCCGCAAGGGACCCTGGCATCCCGCACCCCATCCCCGCAAGGGACCGGGCATCCCGCACCCTGTCGCCGCAGGGGACCCGGCTGCCCCCGCGGGGGCCGCGCTCACCTGGCGGGGGCCGGGGGCCGGTGGGGCCGGGGGGCCCGAGGCCGGGGCCG